>PVKA01009525.1:0-68045 GCA_004027165.1 Ctenomys sociabilis | reverse complement strand
GCAATATTATGAGACTCAGGTGAGCTCCAAATTTTCTGAGCAAGGAGATTGTGGAGCCACAGAGGAAAGAGATTTAAGTTCTATAGTGTGCCTGGGGAGAGTCACATGAAGAGAAAACTTTCTCTCAGGCTCTCACAGAGAGCAATCTGGTCAAGCATTGGCCGTGACTCATCCATATGGATGACACAGACAAAGGAACTACAGAATAATGTACAGGACTACGAGATAAACCCTGAGAAGACTTCAATGACCACATAGGAAATATAAAGTACATGTGTTGGTATATAAGTTTGGATCTACCTAGGTCTTAACCATCCAGCAGAAAAGCATAAATGTATAAAAATGAAGTATACATCGTGAGCCCATAATATTAAGCTGAGCTGTAAATGGATATGGTCGACAATTTCTTTAAATACTATTCTTTTTAAGCACTCAGTTATTTGACAACTGAAGTTCTTCAGAATTTATCTAGCATATGAGTCAGCCAAGAATGATCTTGCAACTACTGTTTGAACCCTAGCCAGTCTCCTAAAGTCTTCTAGAGTTCAATGTTCTCTTTCATGACTAGAAAACTCATCGTTAATGTTGGGTATTTTCTATTTTGAAATGAATCCATAGATCTAAAGGGAACAGAAAACTTGTACTGATCCAAGTGGCAAGATTCTTTTCTTTCTTTTGTGTGTCTCAGAATCATCAATAAAGGAAACTCATACTGTCAGGCCGATGTGTCATTTTGATACAGCTAGAGCACTTTTCAGTTTTGTTCTAGTCTTAGCAGTGATTCAGCAGACCATTACCATCCATGCTGATTCTTAGGTTCTTAGATGAGTTGGATATTCCCAACACCAGTTCTTACAAAATTCCAAACCCTATGGGGTAGACATGAGTATTACTTATTTTACTGCCCTCTTGAAAGGAAAAGCCATCAGAAAGTTTGAGAATTGGGGTTGATTCCAAACAGATACTTTCATGGTTAGATGATGAAACTTTTTCCAGACATTCTGAACATTTTCTTCCTTTAAAGCCCTACAAACATTGAGGAGGTACTTGTCTCCTATGTAGGAATTCTTTAGGAAATGCATTTTAATGGCATATACTTTTTTATAGATTTTCAAAATATAGACAGCCATATATATATATATATATATATATATATATATATATATATATAATAAAACAATCCAGCACAGATCAGCAGTCCACACAGAAGTTGTTGACTTGAGCCATTAACATCTCACTATATTATGACTTTACTTTATATATCTCCATTTTTATACCTTTCTGCTGGATGGTTAAGACCGAGTTAAAGCAAGATCTATATAAGAAGAAATGTAACTTTTGTGTCAGATAAGGTCAGTCAGGTACCCTCAGGGTTTACCCTGTAAACCTGTACCATAGTTTGTATATATCCCTTGTCAGTGTCAGCCATGTAGATGAGTCATGGTCATTGCTTGACCAATTTGTTTTCTATGAAAGTCTGAGAGAAACTTTTCTCTCCATGTGACTCTCCTTAGGCACACTATACATCATCAGTCACATTCCTCTGTGGCCCCATAATCTCCTTGATCAGAAAATTTGGGACACTACTGAGTCACATGATGTTACAGTACAGGTTCTCCTATGACCTGAGTCTTCACTGACCTTGAAAGGTAAGGGTCAAATGTTGGCTGACCTTGCAGTCTTTCTTTTTCTCCAATTTTTGATCTGAAAACTTAGGTTTTTAACCCTCCAGAAAAGAAGGTTATTATTACCATGCAACATATGCAGTTCAGTTTACCCACACTATTAGTCTAAATATCAGACCCCTACTGTGAATTTTCCCAGAGGAGCTGAAAACATTATTTCATAGGGATATATGTATACCCATGTTTATAGCAGCACAATTTGTGATAGCAAAATCTTGGAAACAACCAAGATGCCCGTCACATTAGGAATGGTTGAAAACAATGTGGTATTTTTATACAATGGAGTATTACTCAGCTGTAAAGAATTGTAAACTTGAAGCCTTCATATTTAAGTGGATGGCACTTGAAGACACCCTTATAAGCAAAATAAACCAGACCCACATGTGCCGATATCATATAGTCTCCCTAGTATAACTCAAAAGAAGAATTGCAAATAAAAATGCATATCACAATTAAAAGGATTGGATAATGAGGAAAGGGCAAGGAGAAACGCTGAGAAACATAACAGAGACAAGACCATTCACTTATGCACACTAAATGGGTAAGACAATGATCCTGAGAAACATCAGGAGGTTTTTGAAACTAATAGTTAAGTAGTAGAATTCTGATCCCGACTAACTATATATGCTGCCTGTGAACCAAGCAACTGCACTAAATTTAACAAAGTGTAATAGAAAGGTCATGCTCCAAATGCCTGTCATTCTTGTCTTTTAAATACGTACTTCTTGTCATGACAAACCAACTATTACTATACTGCCCTTTTTAAAAGTGTAGTATATAAAAAATAAGATGAAAAATGTCATAAGGCAGTCCTTCTACAATGCTAATTTGCTGTATATGGATGGATTTCTAAATATCTATGTAAATATATGTAAGTGTTCATTCTTATTTTTAAAAATTTTTTTCTTCATATTCTTAGAGGTTAGTATCTCAATACTTGATGGAAAATACATGTTACATGTTATGCCTATGTAGGAATTCTTACTGAGACCCCAGCCTTCCAATAGGAAGGCAGTTTGTCCAGTTATGAGAGCCTTTCCAGCCAACTCTAATTGTCAGTTGTAGAAGTCTCTGGGGAAAACTTCTCTCTGGTTGCCTATCACATAGCTGGCACCAGCGTTTCATAATGACTCAAACCAAACACAAGATCTCACCTTACTCTCCCTATTCTTTCATCCTCCAGTCAATTGGATGGCTGTATATCTGTCTCATTCCACAATCTATATATTTTCAGTAGTCAGTTCTTCTTACTATTAATCTGTTCAGTATTATAGACTAGTGTATTGTATGTGCTTGCAATTCCATTTCTCTATCCCACTATTCAGTCTCATGGTGTTTTCATTGTCATCCACTACTTGACTAAAACATCATCTACAAGCATGAACCAACTCTTTCAGTGATTTTACAATCAACTATGGGATGGAATTGAAATCTAATATTATTGTACAGAATTTTTTATAATCCACTGTACTCTATTTTGCATCAAGAACCCCTCTGTAACCCAAAGCCAAAAGCACTGACCTATTGGCATTTTATCAATGTATCATACTTTCTTGATCCCAAGATGTTTTTAAACTCCTACTTATTTTGCCTATATTTTGTTCTCCCCTCAGAAATTCGTACCTAGCAAACTCATCCCTTTTGACTAATGAGAGTTGCTTTAGTTAAAATTGTTTCTATAATATCTCTCCTGATTATATCCACTAGTTGTTTCTATGTGCTTATATGAAAGTTACATTTTTTCCTTACAGACTATAGGGACAAAACTCCTCAAAATAAATCATTTTCATTGAAGCACAGATCCAGTGATTTACTAACTCACAAACAAAAATCAATAAACAACTTTGTCACCATGGAAACTACTTATTTTTATTTGGGGATCAAACCACAATTAGTGTGTGTTTGTTGACCAGGATGTAAATTTACAAGTGTCTTCAAAGGATTCTGTAGAATGCTGATTCCATGTTCCTGTTGAGCTGGCATTACTACTAAACCCAGTTCCTATGAAAGGCTTTTTATTTTATTTTTAGACATTCAGAGTAAACATGTATTTTGCTTCTAATTGCCTATGGGAACCTTGATTGGAATATATTAGTCACAAAGGTCTGCATTCAAACATGGTATTTCTAACCAAAAGAGAACATTTTGGCAGGAATCTATATGCAGGGTAAGCAAAGCCAAGGAGTTTCTTATCCTTTCACTCTGAGAATCTCAGGTTAGCAACAGTGCTAGCAACAGTATCAAGGTTGCCCTGTGTTCCTAGCTTGAGGATGAAGCAGAAATTCCTAAAATGGTACAAAGTGCTTATCTTGGATCCTTTTCTTGTGTCCTTTGTGATAAAGAAGTCAAAGGAAAAAACACAAAAGAGAACAAAATAAAACAGAACACCAAAGTTGGACACTTATTAAAGGTTGCAAGGTACGTATTTTTCTTGGAAGGTGAAAGAGACTCCAGTGAAGACTGAGCTAAAGCTGAGATAATTGAGATTTTAATGGGAAGAACAGGTAGGTAACAAAATGAGATCGTGGAGAAGCAAAAAAGGAGGAAGAAAAAAGTTGTAAACGTATGGTTAAATGAAACATTATGCAGGGTAATGAAGAATAATTATTTAAAATGATTTTTCAAGATGGACTGAAGCAGTACACACTCTGTGTGTGTTAAACTTGTGACTTCTTAAGTAAATCTCAGCCCAGGAACTACAACCCTTTGGGTGAGGGTGTGGAGGGGTGGCTGGACAGACAGAGGGCAGGACAAAGTGTGGCAAGTATCTAAGCAAAGTGCTTGGGCAGGCTCGTTGGCCAACGTGATAGTTCACAGTCTACAGATAAAAGGGCAGAATGTACAGAAGAAATATGGTAGATGCCATAGTGAAGAATATTGTAGACAGAACAAAGAAACTCTAAAATGTTCATGTCTTTGGAAAGTTTTCTGTTTGTCTGTTTGTTTATTTATTTATTTATCTGGTACCAGATCTCATTATGAAGCTCAGATTCTTAGGGATCCTTCTCCTGTCTTAGCCTCCCCTGCACCGGGATTACAGGTGTGTGCCATCATGTGCAGCCTTGGATGCCAGCTTGGTGAGCCTGGGCACAGGAATGGTGTGCTGTGTGGTGTTGGGGATCTAACTCTGGTCTATGTTACCACCAGGCAGGTGCCTAGACCACTGAACCATGTCTTCAGCCCTGTAATGTTAACTTAATGTAAAGATCTTAAGTTGAGTATATTTTCCTAGATTATATAGTGAGCCTTTGAGTAAGCAGTAAAGAAAGGTAGTTGATAACAGGGGAAAAAAAAAAAAACCAAACTTTTTTTAATTATATAAAGGAGCTTTATTATACTTCACAGTTCCAAAGGTTCAAGAGTTTGGCCCCAGCATCTGCTATGCCTCTCACAAGGCCTACAGTAGAAAGGAGCTAGAGAGGTCATATGACAAGAGATGGTGCAAGAATGTAAGAGATGGGACCTCAGCGCTCCCCGAGTGACAACTCACTCCTGTCAGAAGAGCACTACTTTCTCCAAAAAGGTCCACCTCCTGGTATAGTGAGGACTAAGCCCAAGCATGGAATTTTGATGGGACACACTGTACTGTACCTGTCATAGCTGCAGCTCAGTGCATGACTAATTTATTTTTTATGCCTTTATTTTATTTTATTTTTTGTATTTTAGGGAAGGATATACAAGGTATTCATGGTTTCACTACCAGATGAGGCTCGTAGTGATACGCCTGTTTACAGCCTCCCAAGAGCTAGGATTGCAAGTGTGCGCCACCACAACCAATCTCAACTAATTTAACTTGAAAACTCTTCAATCATTTCTCCTCCAGTCTACAGAGAAAAGCTTCATCCAGTCTCACCTATTAGTTCTCTAGTTTTTAAATAATTTTATTGAAAAACAAATAAAAATGAGACAGTTTCAAAACCGATTAGTAGGACAATTTCAACAAGTACATTGCATATTGTTGCTCTAGTGGTTATTCATTGTACAAGATGCACATATGATATCCTGTCCACAAAACTATTAGAACAAATCTTTTTATTCATTAAATTAAGAGAATGTAGCTGTCTATATATCCTATTTTCAATATATAGATGCAAAATGGTCATTCATCTGTATCCCCTTTGTTTAGTTTTGTCAGAGAACAATACTTGATGGAAGATACTTGTTCCAGGTTACGTGTAAGATGTTTAATATTCAGACAGATAGTTAGGTTAAACCCAACTGCATATGTTGTAGGGTAATAATCAGCTTCTCTTCCGGAAGGTTAAGAACCTAAGATTGCAGACCAAAAATTAGAGAAAAAGAAGCCTGCAAGGACAGCCAACATTTTGGCCCTAGCCTTTCAAGGTCAGTGAAGACTCAGGACATAGGAGAACCTATACTCTAACATCATGTAGCTCATTTGTGTCTGAAATTTTCTGATCAAGAATTTTATAGGGCTTCAGAGGAAAATGATTGATGATGTAGAGTATGCCTAAGGAGAGTTGCATAGAGAGAAAACATTCTCCCAGGCTTCCAAAGAGAGAAAGTTGGTCAAGCAATGGCCCTGACTCAACCACATGGCTGACACTGATAAAGAATCTACAAAATGTGGTACAGGGTTTCAGGATAAATCTTGAGGGGGCTTACTGACATTATAAGATACAAAAGTTATATTTCTTGTTATATAGGTCTTGCTTAAGCTTGGTCTTAACCACCTAGCAGAAAAACATAAAAATGAGGTAAGTAAAGTCATATTAATAGGCTGAGTTATAAAAGGCTCAAGTCAACAACCTCTGACATTGTCATTCCTATGGATAACCCACCAATATTATGGACTACTGGACTATATTGGAATATTTTGAGGAATTCACGCACTTACAATATTTAAATGACAATGGAATACCCTTCTCTGACAACTAAACAGAAAAAAATGTTAATAGAGGAAAAGATGCGGAGGGGTTATTCTGCTGACCTTGAAGATAAGAAAGGGGCATAAGTGACTCCCCAGAAGTGTAACTTGAAATCTCCCTCAGAGTTTCTAGTAGGAGCACAGGTCTTCAGACACCTGGAGTATAACTCCATAATACCCACTTGAGATTTCTGATATACTGAACAGTATTATAGTTCGTTTGTATTATCTTATGCCTCTAAAACTGTTTGAGTTTGTGGTCACTTGGTGGAACAGCAATGGGACAAGAGATGATACTTCCCAGTCCGTAGCATCACGTCAACTAGAAGACCATGCCATTGATTTAAAAGGGCTAAATGATAGTGTGTATGCTGAACCTTGCTCCAGAACTCAGTTTTGTTTTTGTAGAGTAGACACATGGCTGATATTCATTGGTGAATAATACTCATGGTATTTGCTGCATTAGTTATGGTTTTGATTTTATTGTATTTATTTATTTTAATTGAAGAACAAATAGCAATGAGAAAGTTTCAAGACAAATAAACAGGACAGATTCTATAAATTAATACATTGCAAATTGTTTTTGTAATGTTTTGGTATAGTAAAAGGTTCATACATGATATTATACTTACGTAAATTATTATAGCAGATGTCTCTAATCAGTGAATTAAGAGAGTGTAGCTATATACTTATATTATTTTTATAGCTGAATTATATCACAGATTCAATAATTAATACTATCTACTTCATTATCTTCCTAGTGGTTGTCCATAGTACTAGAAGCTAACATAATATCTTGTCCAACCACTATTAGTGCAAATCTTGTATCTCATAGAATTATGTAGAAGCACTGCATATTTATCCTAACTTGTACTATTTATAGACAGACATCATGATTCTTCCTATGTATACCTTTTTTTGTTGTTTAGACCTGTCAAAGATGAGCACTCTATTGTCATTAAACCAATTTAGATGCCTGAACTCAGCAACACAATCCAATACATTCCAGCATTCCACAATAATAGTGAGTTATCTAAAGAAGTTATTGGTAGTAGCCATTTACAGCTCAACTTATTATTATGACCCCACTTTATATACAGCATTTTTATACTTTTCTGCTGGATGGTTAAGACCAAGATAGAGCAAAAACTATATAGCAAAAGATGTAGCTTTTGTTCCTGTTGAGGTCAGGAAAGTCCCCTCAGGGGCTATCTTATAATTCTGTAACTTAATCTATAGATGCTTTGTCTGTGTCATCCATATGTATGAGTCATGGGCGATGCTTGACCAGTTTGCTCTCTATGAGAGCCTGAGAGAAAGTTTTCTCTCCATGTGACTCTCCCCAGGCACACCATAGATAATCAATCTCTTTCCTCTGTGGCTCCATAATCTCCTTGTTCAGAAAATTTGGGGCACAACTGAGTTTCATGATGTTACAATACAGATTCTCCTATGCCCTGAGTCTTCGCTGACCTTGAAAGGCTAGGGCCAAAATGATGGCTGGTCTTGCAGTTCTTCTATATCTCCAATTTTGATCTGTGAACTTAGGTTGTTAACCATCCAGAAGAAAAGCTGATTAGTACTTTGCAGGATATGCCATAGAGTTTGCCCTAACTCTCTGGCTAAATACTTTTTAGTTGTTGTTGTACATATCTATTTGGATTTCTCCTATTGTCTTCTTATACTAGGGAGACTATGCGATACTTGCACATGTGTGTCTGGTTGATTTCACTTATGAGTATGTGTTCAAGTGGCATCCACTTTAATATAAATGATTCAAGTTTATCATTCTTTATAACTGAGTAATACTCCATTATATAGAAATACCGCATCTTTTTCAACCATTCCTTATGTGAAGGATATCTTGGTTGTTTCCAAGATTTTTCTATCACAAATTGTGCTGCTATAAACATAGATATACATATATCACTATGATATCATGTTTTCAGCTCCTTTGGGAAAATTCCAAGTAGGGGGTAGCCGACTTGAATGTGATTTCCAGTCCTACTCTTTTGAGGAGTCTCCACACTGATCTCTTAAATGGTTTTACCAATCTACATTCCCACCAGCAATAGAGAAGTGTTCCCTTTTCCCCACAACCTCTGCAACATTTGTTGTTGATTGATTTCCTTATGACAGCCATTCTTTCTGAAGTGAGATGGTATCTCAGTGTTTGTATTTGCATTTCACGAATGGCTAGTGATGTGCAGCATTTTTTGGTAGATTTATTCGCTTTTTTAATTTCATCCTTTGAGAAGCATGTATTCATTTCAGATGTCCATTTCTTTGGGTCTTTAAATTTGGGGGCCCTGTTATATCTTACTTGTTTATGTATTCTAGACCACAGACCTTTGTCTGATTGCTTAATACTTAGTGTTTTTATAAATTTGTGGGTTGTCTTTGCACTTTGTTGACAATTTCGTTTAACATGCAAAAAGTTCTGAAGAAGAATTGATCACAGGTGTTGATTCTTTCAAGTGTTTCCCTTGCAAATATATATTTGTCCATGAATTCTTTGCCTACTCCTATGTCTTCAAGAGTTCCTCCTACTTTCTCTTCCAGGAGATTGAGTGTTTCTGTTTTAATGTTTAGATCTCTAATCCATTTTGACTTTAACTTAGTGCATGGTGATAGAGTGGGGTCAAGTTTTAGTTTTCAGCATGTACAAAGCCAGGTTTTCTGCCATCATTTGTTAAAGAGGCTATCTTTTTTCCAGTAGGCTTGTTTGGCCCCTTTTTCGAATATCAGATGGCTGAGTGTGTTAGTAGATGCCCCTGCGTCTTCTAATCTGTTCCATTGATCCTCAGGACTATTTCATTGACAATACGATGTTGATTTTATCAAAGTGGCTTTGTAATATAATTTCAAGTCAGAAATTATGCCTCCTGCTTTCTCTTTATTGGCCAAGATTGCCTTTGCTATTCTAGGTCATTTGTGGTTCCAAATACATTTTAGGATTGATTTCTCTATGTCTGGGAGGTATGTTGATGGCAGTTTGATAGGGACTGCATCGAATCTGTACAACAATTTTGGGAGTATGACCATCTTCACGATTATGGTTCTTCCTATCCAGGAGCATGGAATATCTTTCCAATTTCTGAAATCCTCTATAGGCTCTTTTCTAAGGGTGTTGTAATTTTCTGTGAAGAGATCTTTGAATTCCTTAATTAATTGTATTCCAAGGTATTTCATTTTCCATGGTGCTATTGTTAAAGATATTGTTTCTATTGTTTCCCTTTCAGTGTGCTTGTTATCTGTATAGAGAAATACTATTGACTTTTCAGTACTGACTTTGTGTCCTGCCATGCTACTGAATTTCTGGATCACTTCCTGTACTTTCTTGGTGGAATTTTTTAGGTCTTCCAAGTAAATTATCATGTCATCTGGAAATAGTGATAATTTAACTTCTTCTTCTCTTATTCTTATTCCTTTTCTTTCTCCCTCTTTTCTACTGGCTGTTGTTAAAGATTCCAAAACTATATTGAATAGGAGAGGTTATAAAGGACATCCTTGTCTTTTACCAGATTTAATAGTAGAAGATTTCAGTTTTTCCCCATTTAGGATTATATGAGCTTTTGGATTGTCATAGATGGCTTTTATCAAGTTAAGGTAGAGTCCATCTATTCCAATTTTCTGTAGGCCCTTGAACATGAATGAGTGTTGGACTTTGTCAAAGGCTTTCTCTGCATCAATTGAGATGATCATGTGGTTTTTAGATTTCAGTTTATTAATATAGTGTATTACATTTATAGATTTTAAAATATTGAACCATCCTTGCATCCTTGGGATGAATCCTATCTGGTCATGTTGCATGATCGTCTTGATGATATGCTCTATCTTATTTGCTAGGATTTTATTGTGTATTTTTGTGTCTATGTTCATGAGGGGAATTGGCCTATAGTTCTCCTTTTTAGTTATGTCTTTCCCTGTTTTTGAAATCATTATATTCCTTGCCTCCAGAAATTATTTTGGGAGAATTGCTTTCTTTTCAATTTGTTGGAGAGTTTGAGGAGTGTATGGATTATATCCTCTAAAAATTTCTTGTAGAATTCATCTGTGAATCCATCAGGACCTGGACTTTTCTTTGTTGCCAGGGTTTTATTACGTTTCGTATTTTGTTGGCTGTCATTGGTTTATTGAGAGTTGTTATATCATCTTGGCTCAGTTTTGATAATTTGTACCTTTCAAGGAATCTGTCCATTTCTTCTGTGCCTTCTATTCCATGAGCATAAAGATTCTCGAAGTAATCTCGAAGATTTATAACCTTCTGAATTTCCGCTGGGTCTGTGGTGATTTCACCCTTTTCATTCCTTATTGCATGTACTTGAATTTTTTTTCTTTCCTCTTTTTGATGAGGTTTGCTAGAGGCTTATCAAGTTTATTTAGTCTTTCAAATAACCAAGTTTTTCATTTTTGGATTCTTTGAAGTGTTTTCTTCATCTCAGTTGAATTAATTTCTGCTCTAATGTTTATAATTTCTTCCCTTCTTTGCACTCTGGGTTTTGTTTGCTCCTGTTTCTCTAGATGGCAGAGGAGCAACATTAAGGTGTTTATTTGTTCCTGTTCTGTTTTCCTAATGTGTGATTTCATAGCTACGATTTTTCTCTCTAAGAACTGCTTTCATCGCACCCCATAAATTCTGGTAAGTTGTGCTTGAATTTTCATTTAATTGTAGATATTGTTGAATTTCTTGTTTAATTTCTTCATTGAATACTGAGTAGGGTGTTGTTTAATTTCCATGAATTTAGTGGGTTTTACTGGTTTCTTTTGTCTTGTATTTCCAGTTTCATTGTACTGTGGTCAGATAATATGCATGGGATAATTTTTGCTTTCTTTCATATACTTATGCATGACCTCTGGACTTGTATGTGGTCTATTTTGGAACATGATTCTTGTACAGCTGAAAAAAATGTATATTCAGCTGTGGTTTGGTGGAACACTCTGTATTTGTCCACCAGGTCCATTTGTTCCAAACTCTGGTTCTGTTTTGCTGCTTCCTTGCTAATTTTTTGTCTGGTTGATCTATCTTTTTGAGATAAGGGGTTGTTAAGGTCTCCTGTTAAAATTATGGTCTTAGGTATTAGGCTTTTCATGTTCATTAAGATTTGTCTTACATCGTTGGGTGGTCCTGTGTATGAATTTTTATGAGTGTTACCTCTTGCTCTTGAATTTTTCCCCTGACCAATATATAGTGGCCTTCTTTGTGTTATTTGATCCTTTGTGGTTTGAAGTTAAGACTGTCTGAGAACAGAATTGCTACTCCTGCTTTTTTCTGAGGTGCTGGGGCATGGCGTATTGTTTTCCATCCTTTGAGTTTGAGTCTATGAATGTCCTTTTGAGTTAAGTGTGTTTCTTGTATACAGCACATTGTTGGATTTTGTTTCCTAATCCATTGTGCCAGTCTATTTCCCTAAATTGGTGAATTGAGTCCATTTACATTGATGGTTATAATTGAAATGTGTTGTCTTATGTTTGGTATGATATTTACCTGGTGGTGTTTACGCCTTTGTATCCTGTGTTTAATTGTTTGTCCTGTTTAGTGGGTTTCTTCCTTTCTCATTCGTGGAGTTCTGGTTATTGTGGTCTCTCTCTAGAACCTCTTTCAGTAGCCTGTTTAGGGATAGCTTTTTCATCATGAATTTCTTTAGTTGTTCTTTGTCATGTAAGTATTTCACTTCTCCATCAAACTTGAAAGAGAGTTTTGCAGGGTATAATAGTCTGGGCTGGAATTTGTTTTCATGTAGGACTTGAAGAACTCTGCTCCATGCTCTCCTTGCCTTCATGGTTTGTGTAGAGAAGTTGGCTGTAATTCTGATGGCTTTTCCTTTTAATGTGATCTGCTTCTTCTCTCTAGCAGCTTTCAGTATATTATTATTGTGTTGGATATCTGGGATCTTGACTATTATATGTCTCTGTGTATTTTTACTTGGGTTGAAGTTATTTGGTGTTCTGTCTGCTTCGATTACCTGAATGTTGGATTGTTTCCTTATATTTGGGAAGCTTCTCCCCAAATTCTTCTTATTTCATTTCTATTTACTCCTTCATTCTCATTGATGCCAGTTAATCTCACATTTTTCATGCTGGCATCATCTTGAAGGTGATGGATTATTTTTTCCTGAATTCTCGTTGTTTTTAAGAGATCCATTCTCACCTTTTCATTGGCTGCACCAGCGTCTTCAAGATCTGAAACTCTGTCTTTGCTTTCCCTCAAACTGTGTTGTTGTCTCATGATTGATATTTTTAGTTCTTCTATATCTCTTCGACTCTGTTTCATGCATTACATTTTTTTTTTCTGTATTGCTCATTCAAGGGATCTGTCATATTTCTGATTCCCTCCAATTATTTAGCCATATCTTCTTTAGAGGTAGTTATTAATTATTTTTCTGCAGAATTTCTTCCAAGTTGGGTTTCCTCTGTATATTTCCAGATTTGTTTCTGTACTTCAGATGCTATGATTTCAATGGACTCTTTTGATTTCAGAGATTATTTCTGTTTTGAGTTCCTCATGACCTTTCTGCTGTTGTTTCTTTGCTTCTGACACTGTTAATTTATACATTTCAGCTGGAGTAGTGCTCTCTGCACTGTTTCTAGGTGAACATTGGTTTTCCTCTAGATGTTTCTGCATTTCACATACTATGTATTCAGATATTTCTTTTTTTATTACAGGAATTAATTCTCATCTGATTTCCTCTATGCCGTTCTGCTGTTGTTCCTTTGCTTCTGTATTTGTTAATTCATTCATTTCAGCTGAGCTAGTGTCCTCTGCATTTCCTGGTGGACTTGAGGCCTGAGATTGCATTTTTCTCTTTGTTTTTGTCATTTTGTATAGCACTCACCTCTGACCTTTTGCGTAGAGCTTTGGTGCATCTACAACCTCAGCGTGTAATGAGATTTGGGTGCCAGTCTACTAAGTTTGAGATTATCCAGTTATGCCTGCCTGATTTAGCTGTTGTATTAAGTTCCTTTTTGCTGCAGCTCCCGTTTTTCCTGTCTGTTGTTTCCCTGGTCTGGCGAGCACGAACGTGGATGCAGAGCGAGTAGTGAAAATTCCCATTGTCTTGGCTGGTTTTGGGGCAGGGAACCGGAAAGTTGCTGGAGTCGGCCCTCCTGTCTCTGGTAGGTCACTCTCTAGGTAGGCGAGCCTGGCCTTTTTGGGTCCGTGGCCGAGATGCGCTGGGTCTGGGGCTGTTGGGTGGGACCAGGGATCGCTGGGAAAGGGGTCGCTGGGAAAGGGGATCGTTGGGAAATGTCCCTCCGGTTTGGTGGGCCTGGAGCCCTCAATCACAGGCCAAGCTTCGCTGGGTCTCTTGGTTTTAATTTTAACATTCAATACTTCAATATAATCATTATTTTAGCATCTGTTTGCATTTCCTCAATGAATCAAATGGCTCTCAAATTAATTAACATTTGAACACTGAGTACACGCTCCTGTCATTGACTCACTTAAACAGGAAAAGGCTGGCGCAATTATCATAGGCAAAAACTCATTTCTTAGCTATTTCAGTCACTTTTCACATCTGCCAATAATTTCTATTCCAAAAGCAATATTGGCTGGGCCACTGGAAGAATGTGGTAGTGTTTTCAGACAGACTAAAAACTACTAGTAAAATTACTGAGTAAGCCTATTACTAAAACCAGGAAAATGATAATTCTTTTCTACCAGGAAATCATATCTTCCCCTTCATAGTTTTCTTCTCACTTCTGCCATGCAGGGTACAGTGGCCAGTGCTCTTGAAATAAACTCCTTTGAACACGGAGGTGGTTGTGTTCTCACCCCTTTGAATGCTTGTAATATTTCCAAACAGGATTCATTCTTTTACATTGAAATAACTAGGTTATAAACTCAGATTTTAAGTAAAGTATCATGGAGTAATTAATCATCATGATAATAATGGCTATTATTAGACAGGGCACCTGATAAGCCAGAGACTGTGCTAAGCATCTTGTATACATACAACTTCTTCAAAGTTTTATTATATTCATTTCAACATTGGGTAATATTATTACATTATTAGTTAAGGTCATACTGGGTTTGGAAAGAAGCTACCAATTCCTAATACAGTAAGTTTCAGACTTATAAATATCCTAGTTGCAAACTTTCACAGTTGCACTGTATAAGACTCACTGTGTTGGATTTCAAAAAAAAATGTAATTTACAAACATTTGCCTAGAATGGAACTCATTTGTACATTTTGGAGTGTTTTTAGAGGAAGAGTGCATACTTTTCTAACCTTTGTTATAAGGAATATGACCATTTTCTTATTACAATTGCAGGATCACACAGGGTAGGTGTTATCAAATGTTTATTAAAGAGTATTTTTGGACTTGTGTACACAGTGATTAATAATTTGAAAAATATAGATTAGTGTTTAAAACCTATGAAATGTGCACTCTTATCTATTTGCATTTTTATGAGTTCATTTATTCACACGTTTATTTATTGCAACACATATTTATCTGTATATCTAGGTGCCACCCTGAATAGTGGAGATATACAGACAAACAAAGCAAAGTTGTTTCATTCTTTTAGCTTTATATTCTAGTGGAAGAAAAACAGTGTGGAGGTTAGGGCAGAACTGCAACTTGACTGACTTTGAGATCTGCTCCAACATCAGAGAGAGCACACTGCTTAGCATTTCTGGTGGATCATACAGGTATGGCCGTGGGGTTTATGCCTTGTTCCTTATTCTTTCCCTTCTGCCACTCTTTTCCTGTTCTGTTTCCATGCTCCCATGAACTCAGATGTTTGGATACACCACGTTCTCCCACTGTAATGTGTGCCCTGTAGTCAGCTTAACATGGACTGAAAGCATGAGCCAGTTAAATCTATTCTTTAAGTTATGGATGTTGGATATTCCACCTCAGTGAAGAGGAAGGTAACACAGAAAATGAAGATGAGTCATTGCTTTGACTGTATCTCATCCAGTGGTTTAGAAGCCAAATGAACTGGAGATTGAAAAATTTGGAGATTTGGTGAAGAGAAGTCCTGGAATGCTATAAGCAGAATCAGGTGGTGATTCTGGTCAAGATCAAAAGTCCAGAATGCCAACAGGAATTGGCAGTAAAACTCAGATGCAAGAAAGTTCAATTTGGAATAAGGATGCCACTGGCAGTTGGATCGGGGCCATGTTTTTCATGTTCTGGCAGAAAAGTTGTCTGCATTTTGCTCACATCCAGAGACATTTCAATAGAATCAGATTAAGTACAATGAACTAATTGATCTGACTGAAGAAAAGTTTAAGACACACCTATATTCACACTGTGCCAGGTCATGCATATAATGCATTTGTGTATCATAAATTGATTTTATGTTCAGATTATGTAAGATCTTATGATCTTATCCTCAGACCATCACATTGTGTTTATTTATAAAATACATATAAAATCTGATATGGCTTTACTTTATATACCTCATTTTTATACTTTTCTGCTGGACGGTTAAGACCAAGATAAAGCAAGACCTATATAACAAGAAATGTAACTTTTGTATCCAATAAGGTCAGTCAATTCCCCTCAGGATTTATCCTGTAACCCTGTGCTGCCCTTTATAGATACCTTGTCAGTGTCAGCCATTTGGACAAGTCATGGTCATTGCTTGACCAACTTACTCTCTGTGAAAACCTGTGAGAAAATTTTCTCTCCATGTGACTCTCCTTAGGCACACTATACATTATCAATCACATTCCTCTGTGGCTCCATAATCTCCTTGATCAGAAAATTTGGAGCAAAACTGAGTTACATGACATTATAGTACAGGTTCTCCTATGTCCTCAGTCTTCGTTGACCTTGAAAGGCTAGGGCTGAAGTGTTGGCTGACCTTGAAGCCCTTCCATTTCTCCTTAAAACTTAGGTTGTTAACCATCTAGGAGAGAAACTGATTATTACCCTGCAACATACGCAGTTCGGTTTACCCTAACTATCTGCCTAAACATCAAACATTTTAAGCATAAGATGGAACAGACAAGTTTTAAAAGGTATTTCATTGTTTTAATCTGACTGAATGCTGTGTATTTCATGGTAAGAGTATTTTAATCAGGTTGATTTCTGATGTAACTCTGGTATTTCATGCTCATAGTTAATACATGTATGATGCCTCTTAACTAAAGCTAGAAAGACTTATAGCAAATTGTCAGACTCCATAAAGAGGTTTAAGAGCTAGTAAGTTATAATTGCTAGGTCTTAAAAAGTTTATAAATGTACCCGTTATCTGAAATGTTCATGCTTTGATTATATGTGCTCCAATTTCTCAGAAAATCTGTCCTTTCCTAGAAGATACCAAAAGCCTAGGTAATCATGCAGATAAAATCTATAACAAATATGCTAGATTAAGATTCCTTTAGCTTGAATCCACCAGATTTTGTCTATATGTCGTTCAGTGGGCCCCAGGTGTTTGACACAAGCTACGGAAGAAAGAAGGGTTTGCAGGAATAAATTTATTTGAGTTGAGGTGTTTCATAGTAGAAAAGTTACATAATTAAATTATAGATGGAAAATAAGAATGGCTATACTAGCAGCCTACAGGAATGAAGGCCAGTCCGGAAAAGGAAAAAAGTAATGGTTTCCTAGATTCAGACAGAGAGAATGGACATTTCAAGGAAAAATGTCCAAAGCTTCTAGAGAAGGAAAAATAAAGTGCTTATGATGAAGGTAGAGGAAATTTTAGACTGAGGTGCTAATTTGTCTTCCCTCTCAGCCTGAGGGAACCCATGTTAACTGCCAATATAAGGAGAAAGCCTGTGAAACTCTCAATAGATCCTCATGCAGATTTGTTGGTAGTTACACAGCCAGTGGCCCCACTTCCCAACTGGAGAGTACTTGGTGTTTTCCTTATTTCTGGCAACTTATATGCCGCAGTAATAATAGGAAAGGCCAGTTTGTCTGAAATAATACACAATGGTCATGGAAGATAAAGGGATTAAACCTTACATTTAAGAGATACCCGCTATTGGACCTATAAAAAGTTCTTTTTCATAATTATCCTGTTGTGATTATTTGACCCAAGCATTTTTGTTTCTTTAGTTTTGTCTTCTCCAGATTCAAAGCTGTAATGGAAATGCCTGTTCTCTACTGATGGTCTTTAGATAGAACCTCTGAAGAATATATCTGACTGCTGATCAACAACTATGACCCCTTTCAGCTTGAAGAAGCCAGAGCAGTCGTCGCCCACAATCCCTTCATGGCAGTTCAGCTTACTTCTTCAGCGGGAAAATGTTGTAGGCACCTGAGTTAGGCAGAAATATTCTAGGCAGTCAGGCAGGTCCAGGCCCTCAAGGAGACAGGATGGCAGACAAAGTGACTTTGCAACTTGGAAGAGACAGACACTCCGTATGGGCCACACCTCAAGACCAAGACAAAAAGAGGAAACACAGCTACATACTTTCCTAGGGATGGGCATCAAGGATTGATGTTCTAAATAGGTATCAATCACCTTGAAAGAGCCCTATTGAGTCACTAGCCCAACCCCCAACAAGAAGAGACCCTGTACCATTTTCATGCCCACTTACTACATGACTCACTTCCCCATTTGGTACTGGATTTAATCAGTTTTACCTGAGCAATGGTGCTTGTAATCCCATTGGTTGACCATAGTTTTGTCCCACCTCTTGTCCACCTAAGCCAGTTCCCATGTCTTTACCACCTTAGACCAGCCTCACCACATGGTCTTCCTCTGTATAAAAGTCCCTGGAAGAGACAGCTTCTGGGGGAACTACCCACTTGGGCCCCTCTCCTGTCTCTCTATCAGACAGGAGATTTCTTTCTCTCAATAAATCTATTCTGCTCATAAAAAAAAAAGATGGAACAGATATCTTCCATCAAGTATTGATGTATTGAACTTTAATTCATTACAGAATATGGGGAAAAATTGAAAAAAATAATAATACACACATATTATTACACAGGAATATAGAAATATACAGCATTGTAGAACAATCCTGTAACATTTTTTTCTTGTGTCTCTTTTTTCATTTATTATCCATAAAAAGG
The DNA here is from genome assembly GCA_004027165.1 of Ctenomys sociabilis. Taxonomy (NCBI): domain Eukaryota; kingdom Metazoa; phylum Chordata; class Mammalia; order Rodentia; family Ctenomyidae; genus Ctenomys; species Ctenomys sociabilis. The sequence goes on along the minus strand of PVKA01009525.1, from coordinate 49,487 downwards.
AAACTTGTACTTGTGAGACAGTATGGTAATAATTGGTATGTCATGACAGAAGGTATGTTTTTAGCAGACCAGAATGACAGGAGCTGTATAAGGCTCTAGGCAACAACTTCTGTGGAAGAGCCACTACTATTGTGGACTGCTGGACTGTGTTAGATTGTTTCGCTGAATTCAAGCACCTATAATAATTGAATGCCAATAGAATACCCATACCTGACAGGACTAAACAAAAAGAGGGGATACAAAGGAAAGACCATTCTGTGTTTGTATATAAAGAACAGTTAGGATAAATATGTAGGTACTTTAAGTAATTCTATGAGAAGAAAGAATTGCACAAATAGTGTTTGGACAGGATATCTTGTCTGCTACTTGTACTATGGATAACCACTAGGAAGATAACAATTTAAAATGTATTAATTATTATTATTATTATTTTTTTGTCTTTTTTTGAGACAGGGTCTCACTGTGCAGTTCAGGCTGGACTTAAGCTCACTTTGTAGCTCAGGCTGGTCTCGAACTCACAACAATCCTCCTGCCTCAGCCTCCCTAGTGCTGGGATTACAGGCATGCGCCACCACGCCCGGCAAAATGTATTAATTATTAAAATTGTCCTATAAATAAGCTTTAAAGAAAGATAGGTATACAGCTATGTTCTCTTAATTCAATGAGTAGAGGGATCTGTTCTAATAGTGTTTGTAGGCAGAATATCATGTCTGCACCTTATACAACAAATAACCACTAAGAAAACAATATGCAGTGTATTAATTATTGAATCTGTCCTACTAATTTGATTTGAAACTGTCGCATTGCTATTTGTTCAATAAAATTATGGAAAAAATAATAAAAAGTACAAAAAATTTAAAAAATGTTAAAAGCAAAGAATAGAGTACTATAAGTTAGTGGCTTTCAAACTATGATGTTGACATCTAAATTTTTTCCTATACTGTTAAACAAATGAAAAGGGTATGATCTCCAGAATATAGTATATTGCCATTAAAACTTACTATGTCTTATTTTGTACTAAGTTTAATGAATTTACATATTAAAGCAATGTGTTACCATAAACCATTGAAAGTAAACAAGATATACATATAAAAAAAGAAAATAAAATCTCAAATACAAAAGCTCTCTGGGCCAAAACATTCATATTAAAGTATGCACAGCCTCTATAATGTTATATGGTGATAATTATTATTTGCTAAAATAAAGCAGGGAAGGGACTCAGGAAATACAATTATATACTTCAGAGTAGGCTTCTTCCAATGCAGTGATGGTAGCATAGAGGACCAAATGCAGTGACCCTGGCTACCCATGTTGGTGTCTGAGAGGGCTCCAGGCTGAGGACTAGCACCTGCAAATACTGAGTATCAGGGAGTGTCTGAGACCTCTTAGATGGGTTAATTCCATCTCTCATTTTTCCTTATGAGAAGTTCATTAGTTCTTTGAAGTATTTCCCATGCAGTTTGATTGTTGTTCAATGAATCCTAATAGTGAAACTTGCTTGGTTTCTAAGAATAACTGACAGGAGATTCAGTTTAGGGCCCTGAGCAAAGAGAGTTCAGGTACCCTCCTTGCTGTGGCTGGAGAGGCAGCAAATGTGCTTGTTGCTTAGCTCAGTAGAAATTGTAGTCTGATGAAGTAGGCATCCTAGAGGCCAGTCTACATACTGGCAAGCAGCAGAAGGGTCTTGGGCATGCACATTGTTGATGTTAGTCCTACACTGGTGGTAGGGAGAATTAAGTTCTCCTACAGATGTCCATCATATCATCCTTGAAACTTTTGAATAATATCTTACATGATGAAAGGAACTGTGCAAGTATACAGATGTGATTAAATTAAAAGTCTTAAGAGTATAGTCAAGAGATTAAGAGCATAATCATAATGGCCCTTATTAAAGGAGGAAGTGCTATATACTGAGAAAAGTAGAACAGTGGTAGAAGCAGGGAGAGAGAGAGAGGAGGAGGAAGAAAAGGAAGAAGATGAAGAAGAAGAAAATGGAGAAAGAGGAAGAAAAAGAAGAGGAGGAAGAGCAGAAAGAGGCAAAAGATAAAAAGGATGAGGAGTGGAAAGGGAGGTATGGAGGAAAACATTTGATTATGTATGCTACTGGCGTTGGAAGTAGGAAAGTGTCATGAAAACCATGCCACACAATGCCATCTTTAAGCAAGATATCTGGGAGTAATTAATCACCCTGATGTAAATTATATCTCCTGGAAATACAGGAAATCAATCATATGTGCCAGGAAGGTTGCAAAACACGTTGCATTGATCTCACTTATTGTGAGTATTCCTTTATCTTTGTAGCACTCCTCATCTGAGTCACATGGGGCTTGGAGAGGAAGAAAGTGCAATTCCCAATAACCAGAGTTTGCAGGGGAAAAATGTATTCTTCTGCCCTAAGGAGATAATACAATAGGTATATATGCTGCTGGCTTTACAAATAGAGGAAAATGCTATGATCCAAGCATTGTAAACAGATTTTATTTTATTTTAGTGCAAACTTTTATTCTCAATGAACTGAGAGAAAGTAGCTATACATCTATTCTAACCCTCTTGCATATACACATATATATTTTTCTCTTTTGTTCACAGCAAAGCAGTCCTTTATTTACACTTTTGTGAAGTTAGTAACATATGAGAAAAGGTTGCCTCACAGCTGATAGCTAACCTTAACCAGACAGGGTGTTCATCTCAGGAGTGAGGTAGCTGGTTTGCTTTAGGCACTGCATCAAGTCCCACCTACACATATTTGATCCATTTCCCATCTTTGTGGCTCCCGACATCCCCATTTTTGTTTTGTAAGAAATGGGTGTTCCACTGTGGTTTGAGAAGCTGTATTTGGAGAAGTCTTTAAAGAAATTTTTCATACTTGAAACCAGTCTAAAGATTGTAGGTACTTGAGTTCAGCAAAATAGACCAATATAGTCCAATAGTCCATAATAATAGTGGATTATCAGCAGAACTGGCAATTATTAGAAGTTGCTGACTTGAGCCTTTTACCACTCAGCATATTAATATGGTATTACTTTTAATATCTCATTAAGACCAAGTGAAAGCAAGACCTACATAACTAAAAATGTAACATTTCTATCTGACAAGGTCAGTCAAATCCCCTCAGGATTTACCCTGGAACCATCTGCAGTACCTTGTAGATCTTTTGTCAGTGTCAGCTGGATGGGTCATGGCCATTGCGTGACCAAGCTCCTCTCTGTGAAAGCCTGAGATAATTTTTTTTCACTCTAGGTGACTCTAGGAGCTATAAGAAGAGCCAACATATTGGCCCTAGTGCTTCAAGGTCAGTGAGGGCTCAGGACATAAGAGTGCTATGACATCCTCTAACTTAGTGGTGTCCCAAATTTTCTGATCAAAGAATATATGGTGCCACAGAGAAAAGTGATTGGCAATCTATAATGTGAACAGATTTTAGAAGGCCGAAGACCAAATGAATAGATTGCCTCATATAAACTCCCAAAGGAAGGCAACCCATTTTGGATGTCTGAACTACAGAACTGTGAGATTATAAATGTCCAATTTTAAGCCACCAAGCTCATGGGTCATTTGTTGCAGTAATAATAGGAAACTAATATATTAGTACTCAAAAGTCATAGGTGTTGAGGAATATTGTAAAACGTCACCAGCTAATAAAAGAGAAGAAGCTGAAATGCTTCAGCACCACTTCCAAGGCAAGATTTGATTATAACTCACAATGTCAAATCCTTCATGGGGCCACAGTTTATGCACTTCCATTGTGACAAAACTTTAGTAGACTTGGACCATCTTCCTAGCTTATGAAGATGAATGGTTTAAGGAAAGAAATTTGACCAGAGGACAAGCAGCATTGAGATTCTGCCTTTCTTGAAGAGCATAACAGCTCTCATAGCAGGATATCATCAGAGGAATGGAAAAATGGGACCTCACAAAGCTCATTCACTTAGAGATACTCAGGGAAGGGACAAAGGTTGAACTTTACTGCTGCAAGCATCTGTGTACTACCTGTTTATGATGATTGGGGTTGTCAGGTGTTTGGGAAATCTCTCCTACATAATCTTGAAAAGGCTTATGTTATATTTGAAATATTCCATGAACATCCACCCTATGCAGAAGAGAGTGATTTTTGCATGTAAGGTCACAGGGTTAATTGGAGTAAGAAGTCAAAACCAGGTTTCCTGCTGTCCAATCCTAACCAACATCACTTATTACTTTCTGGAAACCTCAGGGTAGAGACTTCTGGAAGTCCTGCATGGAGGTTTCTCTCTTCCAGATTTCTGCATGAGCTACAAGCAGTATTTTAAAGATTCATAAGGCATTCCAGTTTAAGGACATTTTCTCTTGGGCTAGGGGAAGATGGATTGTATAGCATAGTATTCATGGCTTTCTTTGCACGGGTATGGGGAATAAGAATTCCTAGTCAGGGTGCCTTTGTGTGAATTGCTGGTTTGCCTAAGGAGTCTTTCTTTTGAACTTCCTTGGGGATTCTGTCCACATGTCAGAGTTGATCAAAACATTAAAAGAGGAACCTGACCGGGATTTTCAAAATTGCATACAGATGTCTCTGTTTCAGAAAATTGAAAACGCAAATCTTGTTTGAATTTGCTGTAGCAACAGGAGACAGACAAAACAACACATTGCAAGAAGCTGTCCTATGGGGACTTACAGCAACTTGGAGCAATAGATTAGGGACTGATCGAGCCTGGGCCAATGTATGCTGAGGTGGGGAATCCCTCCTTGGGAAATGGAGTCTATAGTCTGATGAAAATCACTATTCTCCAAGGCACAGAGCCTTCTGGAGTGCAAAAGTGGGAGAAGCGGGGATGGGGTACAAGTAAGGCTACGCAGGAAAGGCTTCTTGCTCAACTTGCATGGGCTGCAACTCTGTCTCTTAACACTTGGGATGCCATGATCACATGTTCACTGAACTTTACTAGTATATTTTTTACATTATCAACTCAATTGTTCAGTTTACCTCAATGTAGAAAATAAATAGCTGGAGGCAAGGGAAGAGACTAAGAATTGACGTTTTAATTCAAGCCCCTCTGGCTCTAAAACCTTGACACAGTTCAAGCCACATGAGCCAGAAAGACTTTTAGTTCCTTCATTGTACCCAGTGAATTTTAACTTTCTTCATATTTTTCCTGTTAAAATTGACATCTCCCAGAGGTGCAAACTAGTGCTGGCTGAGTGAATCATCTTTTATTTCTTTGTTTGCCTTTATAAGTGAGTTATAAATTGGGGACAGAAAAGCCTATCACGTTTAGAGCCTGAAGCACTTAGATATATTTTGGAGCCTCTTTATAAAATCTAATTCTCTCAATATCCAAAGAGTTTTCTCGAGTATTCTAATCTAATTTCCCAATGATACATGAGTCTTAAGTCACACCTTCAAATAAAGCAGTTTTCCAGTAACAGCTTGAAACATAATTGATTTTGAGCTAACTTTAGATGTTCACATTTTTTACCCAATAAGAACTGGTTGTACCATCAAACATGGCTGTTTGTTGACATGATGTGCCCAAGATAATCATCATAAGTGTAGAGGACATGAAGTCTAAATTAGGAAAAAAGTGGCCAGTCTAGGGTACCTGGCTACTCAAGAGAGTTAATAACCCTGAAGGTCTTATAACCACAGCTCCTCAGATGAGGACTCAGCACTGTGTAGACAATGACAATTGGAATAATTTTTCTAGAGACAGGGGCAGGGTATGGTATGAATCCCTTTGACTATGCTTTATTATTTAAAATAGCATTGATAAACTTGGTAAATTTATATGTGATGCTACTTCAAAGTGATTTTAGTTCTTTTTTCTGTTGATAAATACTATTGGTGACATAATTACAAAATGATGCTATAAGTAGGCCCTCATATTTGTAAAGATGATCCTCTACATGCTAGAAAACAACTAGAATGCTTTATTTTTCTCAGTCTTGCAACCATCCAGAGCACTAAATATTTTCCTCTTCTTTTACTGGGGAGTATACGGAAACTATGAAAAAACAATTTCCTCAGGTTGCTCAGTGAGTCTTAGGATAAAGACTCAAATTCTTATTTGTTTGACATCAGGACTTTGATCCTCCTGCATCAAAATAACACATGGAAACAATATTGGAAATAGGTTATTTTTGAAAGGGAAGGAATTGCATGTAGTGCCTTAGAAATAAACTAATAAAATAATGTAAGTCAGTTGAAAATAAAAGCAAGAGAGTAGAATGTAGAAGAGCAGTACCTACACAGCTCATGAGGAGAAGGAAAAAGAAACATCAGGCCTGGATTAAGGTTTTTGTTTGGCTTCTCATTAATTTGCTTTACTTTATTTTTGTTTTTCTTAGTATGCTTAATATATTCCAGTTACCATGGGTCCTACTTAGTCCGTGGTGGAAAAACAGTTTAGTGGTCAAATAAGCCACATGTTCTGTCTTCCTCAGAGACAAGTACAAATATATTAGCATAATAAATGCCTTTTTAAAACTTAACAAGTAGTAGTAGAGTAGACTAGATTTGATTTAACCTGAAATTTGTATCTTATTTTTTCCTTTAACAAATCTACTAACATGTATGAAGTAAAAGTTTCAGGAGTTCTTTCTGGTGAGTATGAACTAGATTGTACTGAAGACTTCTCATGGTTTTTCAAGGGTCCATGGTGTCAAAGACTCTAAAGACCCAATATAAGTCTTTGAAGGCTTCTATGTGCCCAGCCCCGAAGTCTATGAAGCCCAAGCAGTAGTCTTACGATTTCTGAAAAGAGTGACTGTCATTTCCCTAAGGCAAGCTCTACAGTATTCTCATCAAGATACTGTTGTTTCATGTTCCCAGGAGTTAGTGTCAGGTGCATGGCACCACTGAAAAGGCTGAAGAAGCCAGTGAGCATATCTGGTGCTAAAATATGTGTGTCATGGAGATAGGACAAGCACAAATAGTAGAGACTTGTTTTTCTTTCCCTGCATCCTGTACTCTTTGTTTTTTCACAGCTGTGTGTGATTAAATCACAGATGTTGACAGCAATGGGTCTTGCTTTATAATTCTTCTGGGAAATGCATGGGTGGCATTGGAAAGACAGGTTGAAAACCAATAGAACTCTGGGTGTACAAAGACATTTATGGATTTCAAAATTCCAGAAGAGGGCAAGCCAGATAGCTCTGTGGATGAAAGTGCCTATTGATGCAGATGCAAGGAGTGGGGTTCGATCCCAGGCCAAGTGAGCCTGCCCTGCCCCAGGGGCACATTGGGACAGCATTTGAGACTGGGTTTGGTGGCACACATCTGCCAGTCTCAGTGCATAGGAGGCTGAAAACAGAAGGCTCACTGTGAGTCTTATCTGTATAATGAGACCCTGTACTAAGTACATAAAAAAAAATTCCAGATGAACTCTCAAATGGAGCGATGGAGTTTGCAATTCAGTCTGTCAGCTGGGTGATGCTCTGTGGCTATAGGAGGGTTGAAGATGACTTTATCATTTATTGAGCATTAAAGTGTGCCCTGTAATCTAGGACTATCTACTGTCTATTGAGTATCTATTGAGGAATAAAATGGAAGTGGAAGTCAAGTATCAAGCTTGAAAGTAAGGAGATCTGGAACCAAGACTCAGAAGAACTAGGCTTCAGTGTTTCTGTGGTACTAACTTGATTATAACTTTGGCCTTTGTCAGATTCCTTCAGCACAGAAGTAGAGCTTTTATCAATGTTAATGACCACAGAAGTTAACCGAGATGAACAAAACCTAGTCTTTGGATTCTCAGTGATCAACATTTAGGGAAAAGAAGAAAATACATGATTAGTGGCCGGAGGTAAAATATAAACGATCATTAAGGAGAACAAGCTAATCAACTAAATGAGCTACAGGAAACTAGGTTTAGTGTCTGAACTGATTTTTTCAGGAGTTTGCCAAATAATGTTTTCCAGGCCAATGGAAGCTCAAAATCAAAGCCCTGGGGCTTGACTCCTTAGATACCATTTGGGAGGTTATGATTTGAAGATAGGTTGTGGTGATTGTAGCCCCATGATACGTTATAGGAGCTGATTAGTCCTGATAGGATAGTGGGCAAGGACGTAAGGATGAGGTGTGGGGGGGAGCTGGAGGCTCTGGAGCAAATACAATTCATTACATACTGGGAAAAAGAACATTATGTATGTCTTCAGCATGGAAGCGGATTGTAGGGCAACACAGATTTCACTTCTGTCTCTATTACTTGAACCAATAATGAAGTTTTCACCAGCTCGCATCCAAAATGAAACAGTCTGGGTGTCAGTACCTCCCAGGACAAAATGAAAACACCACATCTCTTCTGTGGGAGCGCAGAAATTGCAAAGGGGGAGTAGAGTTTCTTCTTCACTTGGAATCCTCCCTCTAGACATTGAGACAAAAGGTTAATCTATGAACAATCTTCTATATGAATTGATTGAGCCCGGAGAGCTGGCTGTGTATTTGCTATCCTATTAAAGAGAGTGGTGTCATTGAAAGTGATAGTCACACCAACCCTAGTTGAGAAGAATCATGCTGCTCATGTAAAATACAGCTTGGGTTTTCATTGTTCTTTGGATATCTGTTCTAACATAGAAACTAGATGTTCACTTTTAAAATTTAGAAGGAACATTATTCTGAACTGCTAGTTTGGCAATCACACTGATTGCCTCTACGGAAAAAAATCTTCTTTTAAGGAAAATAGATTTAGTTTAAAGCAATCCCATGTGTCTTGGTTACTCTTCTCTCATTGCTGGGACAAGTACTGAACACTCAGAATGAAGGATGAAAAGGTTTATTTAGCTCACAATTAATGGAGCTTTACATCCATACATGGCTGGCTCCAAGGGAGAGAGGCCAGAGCAGAGGGTAGCAGTTCATGGCAGAGGCAGCAAAGAGCAAGAGCAAAGGAGGAGTAGCAGCAACAACAACTACAGAGAGCAAGTCTTTCTATCACTCTTATGTTACAGCTAGGCCATCTACCCCAGGCTGGGTGTAGCACTCACATCCATATTCCCAGAAGTACTCAGACCCATAATCCCAGCCTTGGATTATGAATTAATCACAAAGTGTAGAAGTTAGCTCCATGACTGCATGGGGCTTTTTGGGACAACTAGACACAAATCATAACACCATGTTAAATATTAGTTAGCATTTTGAGGAAAATCAGTGCTTCACTGGCTTTTACAAAAATAAAAACAGTAATACCATCGTATAAAGCAAGTGGTATCTCAGAGGCTCAACAGCAAAGAAAAACCTATGTGCATTCAAAATATTTGTTGTAAATGGAATTTATGAACTTTTACATGGAGTCAATGTATTCAGAAACAAAAAGATGATGCTAAGAATATGAAATGACACAGATGAAAATGTCACTCAATTGACAATGTCAGGCATCTCTCTTTCCCCAATCTTATTTTGAATATCTCAGGTATTTTGGTGATTTAAAAAGACAATAAAACTCATACAGTAAAAATGATTGAGGGTCAATATATTAGACAGAAGAACTAACATTTTCAAATTCTCATTTATGTGTGTATGTAGAAAAGAGACAATAACATATAGACTAATGTAGTTAAATCATGAATCCAGAGTAAAAATACAATCCCAAGGTGAGCCCTTAATTCAAAATTATTCTATATCTCACTGTGTAACTGATTTTTTTAACATCAGCTTTAATACGTCTCTATCAGAATTTCTCATAAGTTATTTTTCCTCCAAAATTGGGAGGCAAGTAATTTCATGTCTGTGATAAAAAAAAAAAAAAAAAAAAAAAAAACAACGCACACAGTAGCTGAATGGCAGGGGAAACTCCATGCAGGAGGCCAAATCTGGGAGAAGCAGAGCTAGAGAAGGAATGCAGGCTCCAGACCGTCAGGCTGCAGGTGTCTGACCTGGGCGGACAGCAAGTAGGCATGGCGAGCTCTGGTTTCATCTAAGTATGCTCGCAATATAAACAAAGACTTGGAAGCAGTACTGAACCCCACAGAGAGATACTGGAAAAATTATTCTCAGAGCTTCTCTGAGTAGACCGCATTGTCTGCAATGATAGTAAAACTAGAAATAAAATAAATTTAACCTTCCACAAGTTCTTCTAGAAGGAATAGCTTTGCTATCCTTTAGGAAATGTTCTATGGGTTTTATGAGAGGCAATGCTCCTAATTTTGCTCAAGGATTACGTCATAATGTCTTTTCACTTCAAGCAAATACTCCAGGAGGCATTAGGATTCTGAATATATTGTGAGAAGGTTGTTTTTCACGTTTGATTCTTATTACTTATACAATTTTGATATTTAAATGAACATATTTTACACAAAATGTTTATAGTTGTTGCGAATCTACCATGTGTCACATTATTTTGAATAGTATGCATATATTTAGAAATTACCTACTGGGATAAGAAATGCATGCATGGGGGCTGGGGAGATGGCTCAGTAGCATAAAGTCTTTTCTGGCAAGTGCAAGGGTCTGACTTTAAACCAAGAAAAAAGACAAAGAAATCCATGCATGTCCTAACATAGTTATCATTTTTGTAGGGAAAAAAAAACACTTTCTATTCACTTTCAACATTAAATTAAAGGCAACATTATTCATTGTTACCTCTAGCTATAAGGTTGACACTAGATCTATTCAACTTATACAATCTGGCTAGCTTTTGTGTTCATTGACATATCCCTTCTCTTCTTTCAATTTAGTCCCTGATAATCATCATTCTGTTTTCTATTTCTGGGTGACAAGGACTTTTAGATTTCTGTGTATGACTAAAAATATGTGGCCTTTGTTTTTGGTGTCCATTTTTCTTTTCATGGAATATAATGTCCTTAGGATTTTACTCTTTCCTGTGGCTAGAAGTATTTCATTGTGTGCACAGCACATTTTCTTTACCTATTCATCTGCTCAGAGCCACATAGGTTGATTCTATTGTCTTTACTAATCTAAATGATGCTGCAAGAAATGTGGGAGTTAAGGCATTTGTTCCAAGTACAAATCCTATTTCATCTACATTCCTACCCAGTAGTAGAATTGCTAGGTTGTACATTAGCTGTATTTGAAATTTGGGGTAAAACCCCACACTGATTTCCTCCATGGTTGCAAGAATTTGTATCCTTAAAAAATGTAAAAGTGTTGCTTTTTATCCACATACTTACCGATATTTATCTTTTATCTTTCTAATAGTAGCCATTCTGATGAGTATGAAGTGGTAGGATAGGGAGTTAGCTTAACAGACTAAGTGCCTGCTTAGGCAAGCGCAGATACTAGGGCTTGATCCCCAGAAGCATATCCCCAGCAATGGCCTTGACCCCGGGTGTGCTGAGCTGGCCACTGAGTCAGGGCATGATGGTGCAGGCCTACAATCCCAGCACTGAGAGGCTGAAAACTGGAGGATCAGTATGAGTCTGAGCTGCATAATAAGTCCCTGTACCAAATACATTAAACCATCACAACAACAGCATCAAAACAATATAAATGTGAAGTGGTTTCAAAGTTCTTTCTCTTGGTACTCAATGACATTATGTATTTTCTCACATTCTTGTTATTCTTTCATTGTATTAAGAGAAATGTTTAACTGGGATCTTTGCCAGTTTTTACTTAGCATTTTTGTTTATTTGCTATTTAAATGTTTCATTTTAACGTATTTTACATATTAAATGTTTGAGGATCAAAGAAAATGATGGAGTTGATATTATTTGGAGGAGGAACTTATTTAAATGTTTAAGTTTTCATATATTTTAAATATTAAGTATTTGAAGATCAAATAAAATAATGTGGATGACATTATTTGAAAGAGGAACTTATACTATTTTGTGTGCAATCAATATCTGAATATTTTGTAGACACAAGAGAAACAAGCTATATCTACACCAAGTGTCTTCTAAGATGTCATTTGAAGTTTAGCTTGCCAGTGTACTCAGAGTTACACCAAGTGGTTATTCCTCAACAGACCACTGTTGCTTTCTAGTTAACACTATGACATCATGAAATTAATTTCCTTCTTACTCCTCTGTCTTATAAAAAAATTACCTTATTTACACATTTATCTGAATTCTGTGTGTCCTGCCACTTCTTCTATGCCAACAAAGTAAGAATTCTCTGTGTTTTACAAGGTTATAATTATTTTACTTCCTTGGAGCACCTTCTGATTTAAAACAATTTCTGGATTCCTGTATTTAATGCAGGCTTAAAAAATTCACAAACTGCTATAGTGAGTACCTTAAGTTAGCATTATAGTTTTGCATATTGCACTTGTGTGCTGAATGAAATTTCTTCCATTACAATTCCGGTTTCTATGTTGCAAGAGCCACGAACCTGTGAGAACCTTGGGATTCAGCACACACTTCATCTAGAATAACCATAGTGGATTAATATTTTTTTATTTTTATTTTTAGGGAAGGGTCTACAGGGGGTTCAGGGTCTCACAACTAGATTAGACTCAGTGATTCACCTGTTTACAGCCTCCCCAGAGCTGGGATTACAGGCCCGCACCACGGAGTTCAGTCTCAATTGCCATCTCAGTGTGCTCCAGGGGTGGGGCTCACACAGCAGGCCGAGCGATCAAACCCTTGGCCCCTGTGCCTGCTTGCAGGTGCTTTAATCCGTTGACTACTTGGCTTGCCCTGGATTCATATTTTTAAATGAAGAATCCATCAGAATGTTCATCACCCTACACACTGGGAGAATACAAGGAAGGAGAGTAAACATACCAATGAAGGGACAGGCAGTACCGTGTGAGGAACATGTTCCTTCGTGTCTACAGCAAAAGAGATGTTGAAGAGGGATTTGACTGGCTATGATAAACCCATAGCGTTTCAGCTTTTTTCTCCCAGACTCATCCTTGATCTCTGAAAACTATGCTTGGGATCCAGCCATTACTTCAATAATGGTCTTGAACAGGAATGAGCATCTTCTCTCCTTTCATAACTGATTTCTTGACTTTATTGAGCAGAATTTTTCAGGTTTTTATGTATTTCTTTCAACATCTTTTTGCCTCCAGCAAGAATTAGGCTTTTGCAAGACAGATACCATTCAGATATCAGAAAGAATAACTTCAGAGTATTAGAGGACTTCGGTGAGGTTCAGGGTAATCCTTTAATCTATGGGAAGTCCAGAGTCCTTGACACTGTTTGCTAGTATTTGAGGACTTATTTTCCCTTATCTGACTTTAGTGTAGTATCCTGTTGCATATCTGGATTATAGACACATATCTCAGCTACACTGTCATCTCATTGAAAGACTGTCCCTATATATAAACACTAGGAAAGAGCAGGGTATTATCGACATGATTGTACATGTGTGTAATTTTTAAGAAGCAGAAACAGGAGTTTTACACATTCAAGGCTAAGCTGAATAAAATAGTGAAACCTCATCTTGCAAAAAAGAAGAGTAGTGAACATTTTGAAGAATCTTTAAAGATTTGTGGAACATCAACAAATGTATTAGCATAACATATGGGAACTCAGAGGAGAGAAGAAAAGAGCTATGGCAGAAAGCTAAAGAAATACTTGTCAGAAACTCTTCAATTTAATAAATGACATTTATCAGGAACCATTATGGAGATAAGGACTCCTGGAGGACATTAATCCATCAGGAGATCAGTGAGCTCATGGTCTAATTTCCTCTGGGACTACGAGTGTGGGCCACCATATCAGGTTTTGATGGGTGGCATGGTACATCTTGGGTTCCAGGGCCAGCAAGACTGGCCTAATTTCTTCTTAAAATACCCTCTCATCTTGTGATATCATTTAAATTCTAACATGAGCTTTGGAGGGAAACCACAGTGATTATTAACCATGAATTGCACTTCCAGAAAAATTAGCCTTTAATGACAATGAACAAATGAACACAATTCATTTGGCAAATGTAGCTACTTAGATGAATAAACAATATATTCCCAATAAAATGTTAGCCTTTTTAGTGTCTCTGACACTTTCAGTTTTATTTTCTTCCTGAAAAATGGCCACGTCTTTCCACACCCTTATATGGCTTACAATTTTCTTATTGAGAACTAGACAAGCTGAACATGATAAGGTAGTAACTCTTAATATTGGATTACCTGTCCCTCCCTGGATTTTTCTGCTGTTACTTGATGAGGACTGATGTCTTTCCTTTGTTTTGTGACTATTCAGAAGTTTTTGTGCAATATTTCATTTTTGATAAGTGTTATTAAAATGTCCAGTTCATTATCTCAGTATTCATCCAGTAGTACAACAGAGATTTCTTTAAATATCTAAAGAGAGAGAGAAAGAAAAGCCAAGGGCCGAAAAAAAAAAACAAAAGCACCTTCTTGGTTCTTGTGTACTGGCTTAGCTAAAGCTTTCCTTTAGCAATGGGGCTATAACTCTGCCTCTGTCTACACTTCCCATTTGGTGCAGCCCAGACAATAGCTGTGGGTATAAGAGAAGCACATAGCTGCATCCTGGGCACAGTCCAGCCTCCACCGTAACACTGCACACTGGATTTTCTGGTACCTGTGATAGCTTACAAAGCATCATCCCCTTGAGAATCTCCCTCTCTCTTTCCTGCTTCTTAGGGCTTTTGTCATATCTTCTTCTTGGTGCATCTGCAGTCCCTCATCACCCACACCTACTGGTAATAAACGTCTACCATTTATGACACATGTTACTCAACCTAAAGAGGTGAATCAAAGTCACCAGGGCCTCCCTTACATAACATTCTATTGCCACCTGCACAGTCTTTGCTTAAGCACAAGGCAATCAACTCTTGAAAAGTTCATTAAAAATTCTACAATAGGGCCGGCGGTATAGCTCAGCGGACTAAGCGCTTGCTTAGGTAAGCGCAGGGACCAGTGTTCGATCCCTGGTTCCCGCAGCTGCGCCGGCCCCGCCTTCGGGTGCGCTGAGCCAGCGATGCAATCCGGGTGCGGTGGCGCGCGCTTGTAATCCCAGCACATGGGAGGCAAAAAGCAGGAAGATTGCTATGGATGTGGGCTGCATGCATAGTGAGACCCTGCACCAAAAAAAAAAAAAAAAAAAAAAAAATCTACAATAATGTTAAAGTTTGCAACCATGCAGATGCATATAAACAAACTGTACAACTTATGGCACAAAAGAAATCTGTAGAACTACTTCAGAATCTCGCAATAATCGTGGGATAAGTGTTGTGAAGCAAAGGGGAATATTTTGCATGGGTATGATTGCAGTGTGTCTTTACCATGATAATTTTGTGTGTGTGTGTGTGTGTTTTAGGGAAGGGTCTACAGGGTATTCAAGGTTTCACTGCTAGATCAGACTCATAGTGATCTGCCTTTCTACAGCCTTCCAATAGCTGGGATTACGGGTGTGTGCCACCGTGCCCAGTCTCAAGTGACATCTCAGTATGCCCTGAGGGTGGGGCTGGCACTGCAGACCCAGGGATCGAATCCATGGTCCCTGTGCCTGCTTGCAGGTGGTTTTTTTTTTTCTGTGTGTGTGTGTGTGTGTGTGTGTGTGTGTGTGTGTGTGTGTAACCAGGGATTGAACTCAGGCCTTTGTGCTTGCCAGGAAAGCATTTATTCTACTGAGCCACCACCCTGGCACATGCAGGTACTTTAATCTGCTGAGCTATTTGGCTAGCCCTACCATAATTAAAATAAAATGGAGATCACCATCCTTTTCCATCACATCTCCTGGCATAAATGGTTATGGTATTCTATTTTCTCTGTAAACTAGGAACACACATAGGAAAGTGTATGCATGTGTGTGTGTGCATACATTCACATGTGTGCATATGGAAACTCTGGTGAGAGACCCAAGAATGAACATGAGCATTTAGTGGTACAGGGAAGAGCAGGAGGTGGAGTCTTGTGCATGGGACTGAAATGACAGGAAGACTTCACTGCTCTGACAATGCTCTTCTGCATAAATATCCTCCATGTAGTCCTGCTTCCTGAAAACACCACTGTCTAGCTTCCCTGCAGCAGTGTCTCCACTGATAGGTAATCATCCCTGCTTTTTTCTTCCTTTCTTCTCTCATACGTGGAGTATAGGAAGTAATGGCTCTCCACCTCTGACTTTAAAATCTTGGTCATACATAAAACCTTGGCATTCTCTGGATACAGATGGTAGCATTGTACAATAAACAGATCAACCTGATGAATCATTGCGAATGCTAACTAAATAACACAGAAACACAAACAGCACCTTGAATTCAGTATCTTTGTTCTCAGGGTTCACAAGCCTACGTGATTGTAAATGAGAATTGTGCATCAAGTGCAATCTTCCTTTGCCTGGCAACCAAGGACAAGAACCAGGAAGAGAGACCAGAAGCACCTCTGCCAGTGGCCCCTTGGAAGCTTCATCTTCAGGAAACCTTCACGGAGGTGAGTGTGCATACACAAACACCACCAGCCAGCATGCAGGGAGGATGTGACAGGACAATGTGGGCTTGTTGGCTTCTGCCACAGCCTTGGAGGACCCTCCCACTTCCCCAGCCTGTGGAGCCCTTTTCAGAGTGGCCACTGAGGCGTGCTGGTCACCGGCTGACTACTAATTTCTGGCTTCAGAAACAGCCACATTTACTACTCATGGCGACCGGATGTCTTTTTGTCAAGGCAAGACATACTCAGTCATCAGGGGGGCAGCAGTCATCACAGAATCGATGGGATCCAGCCACTGGACCTTGCCCAAGGGGTGGGACTGCATGAGACAAGCAAATATCTGTTTTCAGACTGGCTTAAGAGAATTCCTCTGGAAAGCAGCCAGGTTTCTGCCTCCCTGTTGTTTTCTGTAAGAAGCTAGAAGTGCAAGGGTCTTGGAAAGGCAGAAGGCTTTGAGGTAATGTTTCCCTATGTAGAATTTTTACTATGTGGCAGCTATAGAATTCAGAGGATCAGTACTTCAATTCAATACTCTACTTTTTCAAGCTTGTCTCTAAGTTAGTGGAACTATATCTTTCTTGTACATTATGAAAATTACATTAGAATAAACTTAGAAACACTATCTCAGTGCTGGGGAGATAGCTCAGCAGACTAAGTGTCTGTCTGGTAAGTACAAGGACTGGGGCTCCATCCCAAGTACCACAGGCATGCTGGCACCAGAACCCCATGTGTGCCATACCAACCACTATAACCAAGTATTGTGGCACACACTTGTAATACTAGTACTGGGAAGGCTGAGACAGGAGAATCACTATGAATCCAAGCTTCTAACTGAGAGCCCGTACCAAAACAATAAGTAAATACAGAAAAAATTAAAAAACATAAAACCCAGATCAGTAATTTGTACAGTAGTTCTCCACTTTGTCCTTTCTATGTATTATACATTTTTATTACCTCCTGAACTTATTTACAGAGAATATTATGAACTATTTGTACTGTAGGTGAATTAACACATTTTATAAAAATAGAGTGCTGAAATTGTCCACAAAGCCCTCTAAGGATTCCAAAGCAAAAATTGTTTCTCTAAAGCCAAACTTTTGTCTCCATAATTGGATGCATCTTTACTACATCAGAGTAGCAACTTACAAGTTCTTAGACACAAGACATCAATTATAGTGCTGCTGTAATTTTTAGCAGTCTTAACTTGGTGGCAGACGGTACCATTGTGTGACACATTGTGAAAGACACCAGAATTTCCATCACACTGTAGAGCAATGGACTTCTCTTCAGCATGCATTAGAAGCTAACGTAGGAACAATAATCAGGTAATCATATTTACCCTCAAATCATAAATACAAGTAATAAATAGGTAATAAAATTAATAAACTAAAAAAAAAAAAACTGCCAGCATTTCAGGTGAATAAAAGTAGCATAAGCAAAGGCCTGTAGGGTTGAAATCATTGACTTCAGGCGACCTGGTTTGGATTCACACCATATTTATTAATTTGTGGCTGAGCATTGTTGAAGCATCTGTATCCATGGTCCACTGAATTAGTCTCCAAGTAGCATTGTGAATTTTGATGCAAAAATGATTTAAGGTAAGTTTCTTGTTGTTGTTGATGTTGTTGTTTTTGGTGAAAGGGGTGGAAATACTAATCTCTGATGGTTCAGTCTGGAAAAATAGACAACAGCTTCCCTGAAGAATCATGGGTGCTCAACGTGCACTAAGAACTGTAGTTCAGGATTTGGCAGGAGGCTCATAATAGATGTTAAGTGCTGCCACATTGCTCCCCAGTAGAGAAACTGCACCCAGAGAATTCAACTTGTTGGCAGGCTTCTAGGAGCTGTCTCAAGTATGCACAGAGAGGTGTGGAGAATGGATCTCCCTTCTCTTCTTTTGTATAGCCTGCCACAGGGCAGACTAACACTGCTCTTGCCAGGCCTTTGCTGTCATGTGAATGAAACCTGGATGAAAGAGAAAGGTGGAATCTACCAGGATTAGAGAAGTTTGTGGAAGCTGAAGTGAGTGTTCAATCAGTCAGTGTTTGTGTCTTAAAGACTGGAGCAAACGAATACTTTGATAAAATTGAAAAGCAAATTAAGCCTTAAGATTCCCATTTGATCTGAACTTAAAGTACATGTTTCTTCATTATTAACATAACATTTGGGGTTATGTATCTTCAGTGGAATATTTTTGGAGATTTGATCAGATTTACATTTCACTAACTGTTTGGAGAGTAGGTGAAACAACCTAGACTGAAGGTGCTCAGGACAGACAGACAGACAGACAGACAGATGACTCAGAGGTTTGCTTCAGAAGTACCATTCTAGCCCTTGGAGAGGAATTGTGGTCAATAATCTTTCTACACTGCCTCCCAGGCCCCCTAACCACAGTTGCAGGCGAGTAATTCCCTGCCAGGCCCATTGTAGGTTTGAGTTGCACAGATGGAGTGAGATCATCCTTTCATATCTGGCCTGTGTTCGTATGCGGGAAGACATCCTGAATGCATGAGTGTGTGAATATAGAAGTGAATGACTCCACAGGAACTATAAACAGTGTATACTGTGAAGCCTTTGAGCTTCTGTAGGATGCATCAGTGAATCTCATGGGAGAAAAATCACCTGCCTGCCTGAATCGGTACCAGGAACAATTGCATAACCCTCAGAGGCATCATCCCTTTGACTTGTGAGTTCCTCTACTGATTTCTACTTTTGTGGCTCCTTGGGGAAATGATTTCAGGTCTCAAATCTCTCTATAAACCAACTTAGAGGGATTCTTATTATTGACTGCTATAGAGAGACTAATAAAGAGGAAAATAGATTTGAAATTAGAGGACAGAATTTCAAGTTTGCAATTTATGACTCGGTCAGGAATGAATAATGCAACTATTTTAGACCATCTGTCTTAGCATGTGATGATAGGACTGATAAAATTGTTGTTTTATTGTATTAATCCTTTAGGGAATCATATAAGGAAGGGGATATCCAAAGTTTTTCTTTGACATATTACAGGGCACTAGGAACCTCCAAACAGGAAGTCATTAGAGAGACAAAGGGAAAAACTCAGTCTGAATCCAAGTGACTGAGGAAATCAGTCATGAATACACTCAAGGACAAAAGTTTGGGAAATTCTTTAGTTATTTTCTCAGGCTGCCAATTGTTTCATTGAGAGAACAAGGTTAATGTAAGGAAATTAATTTAAGTGTGATTTCAGTTCTCCAAAAATGTTGGTGATCTCACAGGGATGAGAGATGGCAACACTGCTACCACCCAGCTTTGCTGGAACAAAAAGCCAAAGTTCTTGTCGTAATTCTTGCTAAAGTTGGGAGAAGAAATTCCCATTTTATAGCAATCCCAAAGAAAAACAAAGTCTATTGTTCTATCTTTAGTGTTGTTCTTCCTTCGCATATTTTTCCTTAGATGGTAGAGAACAGATTAACTGTTCTTGGGCACGTGAGGAAAAGTTTTCTGCTGCAACTCAAAGGAAAGGACCAGAAGCCCACCCTGGTGGAAGGAGAGGACCTTTAAGAAGGCTAATGGTTGATGTTTTTCCTAAAGGTACTAGGGAGAGCTTGCTCTAGCTGTCTACAGGCTCACGGTTGGGAGATTAGCTCTTCCTCACACTGGCCTTCTGGGAAATACTTAAGTTCTGAGAGCAAGTTACAAGAAACTAGAATTTCCCCCAGTAACACTTAATGACAAAGTATTAAACTTTAGGGCTGAGAGGAATCTGAAAGCAAGCCAGGCCAATTCCTCTCACTGGACAGATAAGGAAACTGAAACCAAAGAAGATATTTGTTCAATGTCAATGCCAAAAGCCTTCTTCTTGGGTCCCTAACCTGGGCTTACAGAGGGTTAGAATTGAAATGCAATTGTTAACATTCATGCATTTCAGTAATTATACAGTCATATAAGACAGAAGTTGTCCATGAGGGGAAAGACTAAGAGAACTTTGCAAATGAAGGAACAAAGGAGAAAACAGAGCAGGAGAGAGAAAAGGAGGAGGAATGCATCCAAAAGTTTCATTGAACTTTAAGTTGCTTAAAAGAATTTTTAAAACAATAGTAACTAGACCCATCTCCATTTCAAGGTAAGCAAAAGTCCATGTTGTGTTCATAACAAACTCCAGTGGTGCCTTCACTTGACAAAGAGGGTGGTCTTGGATGTCTCATGCCACCTGTGATGCTGAATTTTGTTTCGGATAACTGCAGTGTTTATAAGAACTTTGGCCAACAATGAGATCTTGGACAGTAGTCTTAACAAGCAGAACAAAGCTCTTGCAATGGAATGAAAAAAGTTATTTTGAAGTTACAATTTGATGGTCTGGTCCTAGCTCTGACAGTTGTTTTGGAACATGATTAAGTACTCCACATCCACATCCCTCCCTAGGGGCTGGTAATTCTATCTCTGAAATTGCAAAATTTTGGCCTGTGAAGACCTTGAAACCATCTCAATGGCTAGAACACTCATTTCTTTGGCCCCCAAATTCTGGTTGCCTGTAGTAACATACTTCTTCACAACCTTTCTTTGTCCTGCATGCTTTTTAGGCATTGCCCCGTTCAGCAAGACCTGCCTGCCCACACCCTCCCACACTCCCTTACCCAGCCCAGGTTAGGACCTCCTCCTCAGCATTCTGCTTGACTGTGGGTCTTAGTACATTTACAACAATCAAGCTAGTAAAAATCACTCAACTTCTGCTCAATTAAAAAGTACTTGAAGTTATTTTTTGACACAAGATTCAAAAAACATTTTCTTGAAATTACCTTGACAGTCAGCTCTCTTCAGGGAGGCTTAAAACTCATGGAATTCTCTTAAAGTTCATAAAATAGGACAAATAAGACATATTTTTATCTGAAGGATGAATTGTCTTTTAAGAATTAAACCAAGACAAATAATTAAGTGTACAACACTGGAGCAGAGAACAGAGCAGACAAGGAAGAGATATCAAGGGTGATGTTTAATTTATTATGAAATTAACATGGAACCCATTGCCTGGTTCACAATAGATATCGAATAGGTATTTCTTATAGCAATCTGAGCTGCTGCTATGGCTAAGATATCTAATAAGATCATGTACAACGAAGCTCAATTTTTTCAAAGTCCAAGACAAAAGACAACCTTTTAAGTTTTTATTAAATGGTCTCCTGTCTATCAGCTCCATAGCAGATCCATGACATCACTGGTAGGATTTTTGTTATTTGTCTTAATGTTTCAGTTATGCTGTCCACAGACTATAGCCAAAATAAGCTGTCGTATTCCCTGAGGTAATGGCCAAGGCGTGCAAACACTTAGTATACACACATACATGGACACACATAAATCTCAAAGGGAAGAAACATGCTCAAACCTTTAAATAACTTATGCATATTTACATTTCCAAAATTGTTGTTTGGTTTGATAATAAACAGGATAAGACTGTCCAGAGAAATGTGTACATTTTCAAGAAGATGTGCCTGTCTGTGCCGCCTTGGTGGGGGCAATATGCTTTGAAGTACAGGAGAGTTATGAAAGAAGACGCACATATTCATTCACAGACCATGGCTCTAGATGGGAGGTCTCAGCAGGGAAAACCTCTGCTTATAGTTTCTGCATCCTGTTGTGGGAAGATGCAATCCAGTAAGACTGAAAACCTCAGGGCAGAAGAAAGCCTTCAACTAGGCATAAGGATGTCAGATGTTCCACCAGCCTTCTGCGTGACCCTGAGCAGGTTTCCCACATTCAGACACCGCCTTCTATATCTAAGATTCCTCTCTCTTTTGACAATGACATAAAATCATTGAAGTTTACCTGTAAGGAGCTAACATCATAGTTGTTTATGGGGCACATTCTTTTCTTCCTTCCTTACATTTGATCATATTTGTATCATTATGCCTGTGTAAAATCCATAGGCCAAGCTAGTTCAAAAACCTGGTGAACTTCAGGCAGAATGGTTTTTTATCTGTAAACCTGGAGATACACACACACAGACACACACACACACATGCACACACACGTACACACATATACACACATACTTATGACATATGTGAATACCTTTGCATATCTTTGCTGCGGTATCACCTACAAAAACTTTAGTTTTCTCATTGAACTATTTCCATGAATTTTGAAGTAGATTATTCATTGTCAAAATTAAAGTCTTTAGTTTTGCTGTACATTCTGATGACATGTTTTTTTTTTTTCCTAAAAGATTATCACATATAAGACACTGAGTAAAACTGGAATCTTAAAGGTAATCTAGATACTATGTGAGGCATTGTCTATTTTTATTTGCTGGTTTGGGCAGTTCCATTAACTTGGTTCATCACACACACTGTGAAAATAACTCTATCTGTTGCTAATGTAATCCCAACTTTTCTTTCCTACAGAGTTGAGTAATAGCTTTTTCTATGTGACTTTGTTCAGATTTCTATTGTAGTGCTTATATTTTGCACTGCAACAGATAATGATAGGTCTCTACCTGAATCCGTGTCCTTTTTTTTCTTTTTTTTTCTCAGACTATCACAAAAGGTAAGACCTTTCTACCTCTCAAAGGCTGATCTATTTATGGAGCCCCACCCTTCACGCTCTTGAAGGTGCCTCCCACCCTGGCCTCCTTCTTCATTAATTTCTTTACTTTCTCTCTCATCTGCCCTGAGAACATCTTTGATTTCTTCAGCAAATAACAGTTTTTTAATGGTAGATTTGTTATTTTGCTACTTTTGTGCTTTTATCTCTTTTCTATTTCTTTTCTCTTCTCTTATTCTAAAGTCTTTCTTTGTAAGATCTCTTAATTTGCTTCTGTGGGCTTCACTTTTCACATTTGCATGTAGGACAAACTAAGAGATGCTTTATAAGGCCATTATGAAGACAAAATAAAAGACAAACTAAGTTTTTAAGAATCTTATTCCATTATACATCAAGTGGGAGTTATTGTTTATTATTTTTCTAAGATAATATTACTTAAGATTTTACTACCAGTGACCAGAAATTCCTTAATGGTCACACAACTCTAGTCTAGATGAGAATGCAATTGTACAAAAAATAATATAAAATTACTTTACCATCAAATAAATCTGTAAGTGGGAATAGAAAATCAAACAGCAAAGATATTCATTAAAATCTCTTCAGCCAGAGGTGAAGAGGAGACCTGTTTTGAAATGGAAGAACTTGCATTCTTTAAAAACAGGTAGAGAATGAAGAATTCAAGAAAAAACAAATGATGTGACTTTTCCATAGTAACAACTCACATTTTTCCCATAACTTATGATTTATGGAAGGCAGATATTGACTATTTATGGGCTTGTTTGGCTGGAAAGACACACAAGTGGTCAGACCAGAATGTCAGTTGGTGATGAGGCCATTGTTTTGAAATGCAGTGCTGCTGAAATTCTCAAAAATGTTTCTGATTTTCTCAGCTTATTACAAAATAAAAGATGTTCTGAAGCTCTAGCATCATGAGAGAGTCTGTTGTATGTCACATGTCTTAATTGGCCTGCAGTAGCTTTTATTCAAGGTGGTTCTATGCTTCATCATAAACAATGGACAAGTTTTTGAAAACAAAATGAGGTGATAATAAAGGATTTCATAGAACCTTTTACAGAGGAAGAGTTATGTTTGGATGGAGAAATAGATGAAGGTGGAAACAAAACCATAGTATTTATTTAGGGAACACATATTACAGTGAAATCAGGAAACCTCTCTCTCTCTCTCTCTCTCCCTTCCTTTCTCTTTCTTTCTTTCTTTCTTTCTTTCTTTCTTTCTTTCTTTCTTTCTTTCTTTCTTTCTTTCTTTCTTTCCTTCCTTCCTTCCTTCCTTCCTTCTTTCTTTCTTTCTTTCTTTCTTTCTTTCTTTCTTTCTTTCTTTCTTTCTTTCTTTCTTTCTTCTTTCTTTGTGTTTAGTACATGGTGTACAGGGTCTACAGGGTCTACAGGGTGTCATGAAGTAGATCGGACTCATAGTGATCTGCTTGTGTTCTACCTCCCAAGAGCTGGGATTACACTCCTGCACCACCACGCCCAGCCTCAATCATGGCTCAGAGTTCCCTGGGGCTGGGTTAGGCATGGTACATCTAGGATTAAATCCTGGCCACTGTGCCTGAAGAAGCAGAAAATTGAGCTATTTGGCTAGCCCAGGAAAACTTTTCTTAAGTGCTCCACTTAGTCATCACTCCTCATTTTGGAGGTGGAGAAATCAACTGCAGAAATATATAGCTCAGAGCTCAGTGAAAATACATAGACCTTTGCTCAGAAGACAAGGAGAAATTCAAAATGGCAGTGAGATAACAGCCTAACAAACATGGAACTCTCTGTTAAGGGTTGCCCTCCACATGACTGCCCAGGCACATGCCTGACAAGCTTCTCTGATCAATAATCCCACCCAAGATCACAGAGATAATAAGCGGAAGACTTCAGAATTAACTAATACCCAGTCACAGACATTTACATCGTGATTTCTGCTCATTTGAAACTTCCATGCCAATAAGTTTTCCTCTGTATTCTGTTTAGCTATATTTGTTTTTTTTTTTTTTTTTTTTTTGTCTTTTTTGAGGCAGGGTCTCACTATGCAGCTCAGGCTGGCCTTAAGCTCACTTTGTAGCTCAGGCTGGTCTTGAACTCACAACAATCCTCCTGCCTCAGCCTCCCAAGTGCTGGGATTACAGGCCTGCGCCACCATGCCCGGCTTGTTTAGCTATATTTGATGAAAAGATATTTTGCTTAAAAAAATTTTCCCTTTCCTTTTTTGTCTTTATTTTTCAAAATATAGAATTTTGAAAATTCACTGACCTGAGAACATGTCTGACTCTTAAAGATTATGTTATATGGAAAAAGGAAGAGATGGCCTAGACAGTAATGGTGCCGTTAGAATGGAGTGTCCACCTGACTGGCTTCAACAGTGCAAGTTCAAGATTTGTGGAATGGATCGGGGAACTGTACTCTGAACTGGAAGATCATGCAGTTCAGAATACAGTGTTTTTAGAGTTGCTATATTATATGGAGAAATATTTTCACTGGTAGTGTTTCTAACAGTGTGTGTGTGTGTGTGTGTGTGTGTGTGTGTGTGTGTGTGTGTCTAATGGGGGTTGAACTCAGGCCCTTGTGCTTGTCAGGGAAGCACTTATTCCACTGAGCCATCTCCCCAGTCCAAACCACAGAATATATATTAGTAAAATACAAACAATCGTGGTGGCCTTCAACTATCCTAATCCCACTTTAAATTTCTGGCTATTGTTTTATCACATTTTAATTCATCTTTATGATATATGTACTGTGACACTGAAAAACTGTAAGGAACCCAGGGTCACAGAATAGCAAATTTGCAAGTAAGATGCAAGTATCTGTTATGAGAAAAATGACACTATTTGTAAACAGTGATTGATTATTGCATCATTAGTGCACATTCACATTCCTAGAGCCAACACCAGAAAGCTACAACTTAGCAAAAGAAAGGCTTCATTTGGCTCACCTCTGAAGGGTATTCAGTGCGTAGTCATCTAGATCCAGGTCAGGAACATCGTGATGGAAGCACATGGTGGAACAAAGCTGCTTGGTTTATGATGGCTGAGAAACAGAGCATCCAGGAGTGCTGGCATGAGTCCAAACACCGACCCCAGGTCAGGCTTCCATGACCCTCCCAAACAAGGCTAGACACATGCTTGCCCATTCTCTATACAAATGTTGAAGCCAGTCAGGTGGACACTCCATTCTAACTGCACCATTACTGTCTAGGCCATCTCTTCCTTTTTCCATATAATATAATCTTTAAGAGTCAGACATGTTCTCAGGTCAGTGGAGATCTAATTAAAATAGACTTCCACTGGGCCAATTACCCAATACTGGGAGAAGACCAAATTTCTCATTCTATGTTTCTCATCCTGCAATGGGGAAAGATGCAATCCGGGTCATTATGGATGGATTGTACTACCTCCATGCTTGCTGTCATGACTGAAAAGAAGCAAGTGATAATACAGTTTTTCTTGAGAGCACTATGCCTAGGAAATGCTACTTAACTGTTTGGAAAGAGTGCAGTAGCTACAAAATAAACAGGAACTAAGAGAAGCACACTGTCTGCTGTTCTTTTTTAGGTAGTCATGCAAACTGTTCATTGCTTTCAAGGAAGTGTTACTCATCCAGTCTTTTATCTTTTGGGTAAGAAAAAGTGGAGATGTTTTAAGATACATTTCAGTGTTTTTAGAGTTGCTACATTATATGGAGAAATGTCTTCACTGTTAGTGTTTCTATCATAAAACCCTGAGTATATTTCCATAAGCTACTTCAGTAGTAGCGGAAAGTGACAGCAGCCCCAGACTAAGTTTATAGTTGAAATTTTTGTCTGGTATCAACTAATGCTGCAAAAGTAGAATCTGGTTACTTGGTTGTATCCTATGGCTCATAATTTTTATAGTGAATTGTGGGGACTTTTAACTCAGATCTAGTCTCCTAGTAAGCTTAAGCATTCACTGAGTTAAGCATTCAGGATGCAATACAGTTCAGGCAGATGGTCCCAGACAATCTGGGGCTGCCTTAGCCTGTAATGTTCTCAGTATGTGATTGTTCTAACAGTTCCCGGCACACATAGGAATCACCTCTTTCTGTGCAAGCTCAAGATTAGTGGAATGGATTGGGGAACTGTACTCTGAACTGGAAGATCATGCAGACCATTTTTCATACAGGAGGGGTGTGTATCAGGCCCCATAATTGACAGCTTTTTTGTTTAGTGTGTAATGTTAATCAGATGAAGGATAACCTTTTCAGTTTTCACTCATATTTTATCACCCTTCTGCACTCCACCTGCTGTTATGAGAGGTCATAGGCATCAGGTCTGATATCTAGGAGTTTCTTCAAATCATGTTGCCCTAAGAAGAGGAACAGTTTGTCTCGATGTTTGTCATAATGAGAAAAATAAATAGATATAGCTTTCTTCATCAGTAGTATTAAGGATTACATATAAAGTACTAACATTGGAAGAGAAATCTAAAATACTGAGGAAGGTGTTTTTCTGTGACCAACTAGTAATAATGGGTAGCCAGAGCCTGGGGTATGAAAAAAAGAGCAATGTCACAGAAGAAAAGTCCCAGGGACTGAAGTTAGAACAGATTGAAGTCCTTGCATAAATCTGTCATTCCCCAAAAGTAGCATCTCACTGAACAACTGAAGAGATTCTCATTTTCAAGGCACATGGTGTAAAAATTTCAAGATGAAAATTCAATGACTACACACACATATTCCTAGGAAATATACCCTTAACATAGGGTTTCACCATTTCACTACAAATACAGTGGGCATGATTTTATAAGAATATCACACACCATGAAAAACACTGACTTGTCTAGTGATGGAAGTGCAAAAGAAGCATCAAACAATATAACCTAATATCAAAGACTGACTAGACCCAATAAAAAGTATAGTACTTATGTTAGACCTTTAACAAAAGTAACAAAAGTAGCAAAACTCTGCAAAAGTCTAAGTGGTCAGTTGAGTCAGTTACCAAAACATGTTAGAAGAACTGTATTGGGTGAATTCCACATTAATTAGACAGACCTAAAGAGAGAACAAGAGCCTGGAAAAACTGTTAAATAGATTAAACAGAACACAATGCTGGAACATAAGGCACAAAATATAAAGGAGACATGAACGGGCCGAGGCTGAGGCGCAGTGGTGTGCGGACAAGAACATCAATCTAGCGCACAGACAGGCCAACACCACATCTTCAGCAGTGAAAACTTACTTAGATAATAATAAAAGAAAATGAATGAGAGATGAGAAAACATGCCATGGAGCAGATTTTCTCTCTTGTCAGTGACAGATTAACATGTCCAGCAATGTTTAATTATAGTTCTGTAAACTGATAACATGTGGTCAAAGCATTACTTCCAAGCAGTGGAAATTCAGTGAATCCAACCTAAGGATACAAAGAAACACCAAAGCTAGACAAATGGCAGTGAAAGTACAGTGGCACAGAATGCACAGATGTCAAAGAGATGTCCTTAAAATACGGCCCAAGGGCAAAGTAATTTCATTCAAGGATGAGAGAGTTAGACTGAGTAATACCTCTAACCTATGGAAAGAGAAAAGTAAAATGCTTTAAATTCCTGAAATTTGAAAATATACAATCATGTTTTCAAAAATACTAAACAAAGATCATTAGTAGAATAAAGATATATTGAATGAATTCTTGAATTTACTCTTATAACTATACTAATCTTAAAAAACATACAGCTTTAAAAAGGAAAACATCCATGAGAAAATATCTGCTAATAAGAAATTTTGTAAAGTTAGCCATGTGTACTCTAAATAAATCCTGACTAATTTACTTTAAATCCGTAATAAAATAGTGTAATAAAAAGCATGTCATGCAAAGGGTGACAGGGGAACTGCATGCTGTGCCAGGGCAAGCCTATAATCCCAGCACTCTGGTGACTGAGACAGGAGGATCATTCTGAGTCCAATTTGAGCTGCATGAGACATTATAACAAGAAAAAAAAGAAAATGAACACAACCTAGGAAGATGTGTTTAGGAAGAGAATAAATAAACAAACACCATGGAACTGATATGATATTTAATTCCAAGAAAGCAGTGTAATGCTAGTAATTGTTTGTAAAATTGTCAGCACAATGTGGAAGAAAAAAGCATTCATTCAGGAAAAAGTCTCTAATCACACGCAAAACAAATTTAAAGGATGGAGTGAGAAATGGAAAGAAACAAAAGGAAAATAAAAGACTACAATTTGTAAAACAAGATGATTGATACAAATCCAACTGTATTCAGCTTGAAAATAAAGGAAATTGGACTATATTCTCCAGACCTAAATGCACTGTCAGGTTGGATTTGTTTTTTAAGTGAACTCTTTAATTTTTTTTTTATTTTTTATTTATATTTTTATTTTTTTCACTGAGGATTGAACTCAGGGCCTTATACTTATGAGGCAGGCGCTTATGCTGCTGAGTATCTTTCTGGCCCCAGCTCACTTCTTTTTATTTTCTTTT
The DNA here is from genome assembly GCA_004027165.1 of Ctenomys sociabilis. NCBI lineage: Eukaryota > Metazoa > Chordata > Mammalia > Rodentia > Ctenomyidae > Ctenomys > Ctenomys sociabilis. Next base: position 20,263 of record PVKA01009525.1, on the reverse strand, counting down.
TTTTAGTTTCCTTTTTTCATCATTTTTAACAAGAAATAAAAAGCAACGAGACAGTTTTAAAACAGGTTAGTAGGAGAGTTACAATAATTAATACATCACATATTGTTGTTTTTGTAGTAGTTATTCATAGTACAAGAGGCAGATATGATACTTGTCCAAACTCTTTCAGTATAAATCTTTAGTCTCTATGACCTAAGAGAAAGTAGCTGTATATCTATCTTATTTTATATATACAGGTGTATACATATATTTTTTCATTAAAAAAATGGATCTTCATTTATACCTCCCTTTTTTGTTTAGTTTTGTTAGATATGGGTGTTCCACTACCATTCAAATACTGTAGGTGTGTGAATTCAGCAAAATAATGCAATGTAGTCCAATAGTCCATAATAGTAGTGGTTTATTTGGGTAACTGGCAATGTCAGAAGTTGTTCACGTCAGCTTTGTACAGCTCAGGGTATCAATATGGCTTTACTTGATATACCTCATGCTTATTACTCATTTATAAAGAATGATAAATTCGAAGCTTTCATATATAAGTGATGCCACTTGGAGTTGCACTCATAGGTGCAATAAATCAGACCCACATGTGTAAATATTGTATAGTCTCCCTACTGTAAGAAATAAAAAGTAATAAAAATTGAAAGTTATAAAACAATTAAATGGAAAGTGAGAACTGAAGAATTAAACAATGAAGAGAGGGCAAGGAGAAAAGTTAGAAACATGACAGGGGCAAAGTCATACATTTATAAACACAAGATAGCTAAAGTAACAATCATGACAGTCTCCATCAGGTTTTTGAAACTATCAGTTAATTGGTCGGATTCTCACCCTGACTAACTTTATAGGCTGATAGCTGTGAACTAAACAACTGCACTGAGGATAGCAATGTGTAATACTAGGGTCATGCTTGGAATGCCTGTCATTCTGGTCTTCTAAATGCATATTGTTTCTAATGTCTATCAAATATTTCTATACTCTCTCTCTCTCTCTCTCTCTCTCTCCCAAATAAATGTTTGCTTAAAATGAAAGAAAAGAAAGTGAGAGACAAGAAAAAATGTCATAGGACTGTCCTGCTACAATGTTATGTATGGTTAGATTTCGAAATTTCTGTGTAAAAAGGTGTAATTGTTTTTTTTTTCTTTTATTCCCTTATTTTATTTTTCATTTACATTTTTTTTCACATTCTATAGGGATTTAATGCTTAGCATATCAATGATTGTTGGAAAATACCAGTTCCATGTTATGTCAAAGGCAGTTGATATTCAAACAGATAGTGATGTTAAGCTCAAATTCCTATGTTATAGTGTAATAATATCATTAAGCTTCACTTCTCGAGGGATAACAACTTAAATTTGCAGCTCACTGCTTTTTAAAATATACTGGAATTACTGTCACAAGGAATTTGTGAATTAATCATGGAAAATGTTTGCATGCCTATATCTAGGAATGTAAGCGGCTATTTTGAAGATAGCAACGTGAAAATAATAACAATTTGTTGATTTACTATCATCCTGTTTTGAAATTCTGTATAATTTTTTATTGCTTTTATTATCTTTAAAGTTAAAAAAAGAGAAAAAACATGGGTATAAAATTGTCATCCCCAAAAATAGCATCTCAGTGAACATTTGGAGGAATGTCTGATTTTCAAGGTACATGTTGCTGAGAGGAAACGAAAAAAAAAATTCTTTAAAACTTCTCAAGCACGAACCTGCTCTTACCACAGTTTTAGAACTATGATTCTGTGTATTTGTAAGGTGTAAAAATTTCAAGTTGCAAATTAAGTGCTATACCCTTAATGTAGGTCTTCAGCATTTCCTGTAAACACAATGGGTACTATCTTAAAATAAGAAAGTCACCCCCACAAAGAGCAATGACTGGTATTGTGATGGAGATGTGAGAGAAGCATCAAGCAATATAACTTAATGTCAACGACTAACTAGACCCAATAAAAAAGCATAGTACTCATGTTAGAGCTTTAACAAAAGTAAAAAAGTAAAAAAGAAATAGCAAAAGTAAAAAATCTGCAAAAATCTAAGCAATCAGTTGAGCCAGTGAGCAACACATGCTACAAGAATTGTGTTCGACGACCTCCACATCAATTAGACAGACCCAAAGAGAGACATAGGTGAAACTATTGACTAGAAAGTAAGAGGATTTTTGCAGATTGATTTAACATTTATTTTAACAGGAAGGTGTGATTATATATAAATGTAAAATATGAAAAACAGAAATGGATCTTAATAGCTGAGTAATACTCCATTATACAGAAATACACATCTTTTTCAGCCATTCCTCACGTGATGGACATCTTGGCTGTTTCCAACATTTTGCTATCACACATTGTGCTGCTATAAACATAGGTACACATATATCTCTATGATACAATACATCCAGATCCTTTGGGAAAATTTCCAGTAGGGGGATAACCGGCTTGAATGGGATTTCTAGTCCTACTCTTGTGAGGAGAATCCACACTGACCTCCACAATGGTTGTACCAGTCTACATTCCCACCAGCAGTGGAGAAGTGTTCCCTTTTCCCCACAACCTCTCCAAAATTTGTTGTCGGTTGATTTCCTTATGATAGCCATTCTTTCTGGAGTGAGATGGTATCTCAGTGTTGTTTTTATTTGCATTTCACGAATGGCCAGCGATGTGGAGCATTTTTTCATATATTTATTTGCTTCTTTAATTTCGTCCTCTGAGAAGTGTGTATTCATCTCAGATGCTCATTTCTGAATTGGGTCTTTAAATTTGAGGGCCCAGTTATATCTTAGTTTTTTATATATTCTAGACAGTAGTCCTCTGTCTGATTGCTTAATAGTTAGGATTTTTTCAAAATTTGTGGGCTGTCTTTTCACTCTGTTGACAATTTCTTTTGACATGTAGAAGCTCCATAAGAAGAGTTGATCCCTGTAGGTGATTCTTTCAAGTGCTTCCTGTGTGAATATATGTTTGTTCATGAACTGTTTAACTATCCCTATGTCTTCAAGAGATCCTCCTACTTTCTTTTCCAGGAGATTGAGTGTTTCTCTTTTGATGTTTAGGCCTTTAATCCATTTTGACTTTAACTTAGTGCATGGTGATAGAGGTGGGTCAAGTTTTAGTTTTTGGCATGTAGAAAGCCATGTTTTCCAGCACCATTTGTTAAAGAGGCTATCTTTCTTCCAGTGAGCTTGTGTAGCCCCTTTGTTGAAGATAAGATGGTTGAGTGCTTTTGTAGATGCCTCTGCGACTTCTAATCTGTTCAACTGATCCTCAGGTCTATTTTGTTGCCAATACCATGTTGATGTTATCATAGTGGCTTTGTAGTATAATTTCAAATCAGGAATTGTAATGCCTCCTGCCTTCTCTTTGTTGGCCAGGATTGCCTTTGCTATTCTAGGTCGTTTGTGGTTCCAAATAAATTTTAGGATTGATTTCTCTATATCTGGGAGGTATATTGGTGGCAGTTTGATAGGGATTGCATTAAATCTGTACAGCAATTTTTGGAGTATGGCCATCTTCACGATGTTGGTTCTTCCTATCCAGGAGCATGGAATATCTTTCCATTTTCTGAAATCTTCTATAATCTCTTTTCTTAGGGTATTGTAATTTTCCATGAAAAGATCTTTGACTTCCTTGGTTAAGTGAATCCCAAGGTATTTCATTTTCCGCGGTGCAATTGTGAAAGGTATTATTTCTAATGTTTCCCTTTCAGTGTGCTTGTTATCTGTGTAGAGGAATACTATTGACTTTTGAGTATTGCTTTTGTATCCTGCTATGCTACTGAATTTCCTTATCAGTTCTAGTAGTTTCTTGGTGGAATTTTTGGGGTCTTCCAAGTAAAGTATCATGTCTTCTGCAAATAGTGATAATTTAACTTCTTCTTTACCTATTCTTATTCCCTTTATTTCTCCCTGTTTTCTAATGGCTGTTGCTAAGGATTCCAAGACTATATTGAATAGCAGGGGCGATAGAGGACATCCTTGTCTTGTACCTGATTGAAGAGTAAAAGATTTCAGTTTTTCCCCATTTAGGATAATATGACCTTTTGGGTTGTCATAGATGGCTTTTATCAAATTAAGATAGAGTACATCAGGGGAGCCGGGGAGATGGCTCCGTGGAATAAGTACTTCCCTGGCAAGTGCAAGGGCCTAAATTCAATCCCCGGTTCTGCCAAAAAATAAATAAAGAAATAAAGATAGAGTACATCTATTCCAATTTTCTGTAGGACCTTGAACATGAATGAGTGTTTGACTTTGTCAAAGGCTTTCTCTGCATCAATTGAGATTATCATATGGTTTTTAGATTTCAGTCTATTAATATAGTGTATTACATTTATAGATTTTCAAATATTGAACCATCCTTGCATCCTTGGGATGAAGCCTACCTGGTCATGATGTGATAAGTTTGAAGCATTTATACTGAAGTGGATGCCACTTGAACATATACTCATAAGTGAAATAAACCAGACACACATGTGTAAATATCATATAGTCTCCCTGGTATAACAAGCAAAAAGCAGAAATACAAAAGGAAACATACAACAAGTAAAATCAATTGAGTAAAATAAGGCAAAGTGAATGGCAGATGCTGCAGGATACTAATCAGCTTTTCTTCGGGATGATTAGCAACCTAAGTTCACAAGTCAGAGTTGGAGAAATAGAAGAGCCACAAGGCCAGCCAACATTTTGGCCCTAGCTTTTCAAGGTCAGAGAAGACTCAGGACATAGGAGAACCTGTACTGCAACATCATGAAAGTCAGGTGAGCTCCAAATTTTCTGATCAAGGAGATTATGGAGCAACAGAGGAAAGAGATTGAAGTTCTATAGTGTGCCTGAGGAGAGTCACATGGAGAGAAAACTTTCTCCCAAGCTCTCACAGAGAGCAAACTGGTCAAGCATTGGCCGTGACTCATCCACATGGATGACACAGACAAAGGAACTGCAGAATAATGTACAGGACTACAAGATAAACCCTGAGAGGACTTCACTGACCACATAGGAAATATAAAATTCATGTGTTGGTATATAAGTATTGATCTATCTAGGTGTTAACCATGCAGCAGAAAAGTATAAAAATGAAGTATACATCGTGGGGCCATAACATTAAGCTGAGCTGCAAATGGCTAGGGTCGACAACTTCTTTGAATAACTCACTATTGTTTTAGAATGCTGGACTGTGTTGGATTGTGTTGTCGAGTTCAAGCACCTAAGTTAGTTGAATGACAATGGAGTACCCACCTTTGACAGGTGTAGACAAAGGAAGGGGTGTACAAAGAAAAAAATCATGATGTGTGTGTATAGACAGTACAGTTGGGATAGATAACGCTGTGCTTCTACATAATTCTATGAGAGGCAAGATCTGCACTAATGGTGGTTGGACAGGATATTATGTCGGATTCTAGTACTAAGGTCATCCACTAGGAAAATAATTATTGAATTTTTGATATAATTCAGGTATAAAAAATAGGATAAATATGTAGCTACACTCAATTCACTGATAAGAGATATCTGCTAAAATAATATCTGTAAATATAATATCATATATGCACCTTGTTCAATACCAGAACATTATGAAAACAGTTTTCAATGTATTAATTTATCGAATCTGTCTTGTTAAGGTGTCTTGAAACTGTCTGATTGACATTTGTAGTTCAATAAAATCAATCAATCAATCAATCAATCAATCAATCAATCAATCAATAAAAGAAAAACAGAAATGGAGCACAAATCTGCAGATAAAGTACCTACCGAGAAATCTACTGCAATAGTGGGTGATTTTTTTTTCCACATTCATTATAACTATTACTAGATGAGTGTATTTTTTTTAAAATCACCAAATATTTTTAGAAGATTTAAATGCCATATTCATTGTTCTTGAGGTAACGGAGGAGATAAACTGACCCTGAATAAATGAAAATAATTTGAGATGAATTAGTGCCTATAAATCATATTCTCTGACTGAAATACCATTAAGGTAGAAATTAAAATAAAAAGTAATTGAAAAAAAATCTATTTGTTTTGGAAATTTGTAAACATCTTTTCAAATTTGTCAGTGAATTGGCATACAGAAAATGTGTACATTTAATATTTTTGCAACCTATTGATTGAAGTACAACATATAAAGTATGGCAGCTAGCTTCCCTGGCAGGCACAAGGTCCTGAGTTCGATCCCTGGTACACCAAAAAATAAATAAAGTATAGCATCTAATAAAAAGAAGTATTGAGCCTAGCTTATTTTATATATTGTTTCATTACAGTATAAGAAATTTAAAGTGGGAATTTTAAAGACAGAATAGTTAGCTTAAAAAAAGAATAAGTAATTACAGAATCAAATCTTCACCCTCCAAAAAGATACCAAGGAATGTCAGAAAAATAGAAAAGAAAATAGTAAAAGCTTAATAGAAACATGAAAGAGTACAATTGTCCAGGTAGTAAGTGATAGTAGATTAAAACATGACTTAGGGGCCAGCCAGACAGCTCAGGGGGTAAAATCACCTGCTTAGATAGACACAGGGAACAGGGTTTGATCCCCAGCATGCCATGGCAGCCACACCCCTGAAGTTTGCTGAGGCTGAAACTGAGATTGGGCATGGTGGCACGCTCCTATAATCCTGGCACTTGGGAGGCTGAAAACAGAAGGATTACTATGCATTTGATCTGTGTAGTGAGACTCTATAGAGCATGTGCTAAATACAAAAAGAAAAACATGACTTAGTAATGTATGCTACTGACTTCTTAAATGCAAGAGTTCTTTGAATTTTCACTAATATATGTATATGCATAGAAAATTGTTGAACATCTATAAAGTTTACTAAAATAGCTCAAGATGAATAAACTTAAATTATGTTTATAAAGATTAAAAATTGACTCAACTTTCCTTCCAAATGAAAAGAAAAAGAGAATAGTTTAATTTGTTTCAAATTTTATGCAGTCTCAGAAATTAGATAAAAGAGAACAATACCCAATACTTTGATAGACAGCTAACATACAGAATCATTATCATCATGTGCATGCAGAAATAACATCAAACCAAGAATTCATAATGTATATTTTGCATATGCATGTTTAATTGTTTCTTTGGCTTTGTCTCCTGCAGACTCAATGCTATACATCCACCCAAGAGGAAAATGCCTGTCATCTGTTAAGGGCCTTTAGATAGAACCTCTAAAGATTATGTCTGACTGCTGGTCAAAAACTAAGACCCATTTCAGTCTGAAGAAGTTGGAGCGGTCATCACCCATACTTCCCTCATGGCAGTTCGGGTTATGTCTTAAGGGGAGGGGTGGGAATATTACAGGCAGCCAAATTAGATAGAAATGTTATAGGCAGTCAGACAGGGTCAGGCCCTTGAAGGAGATAACACAGAAGACAAGATACCTCACAATTCTAGGAGGGATGGATGCCCTGCTGTGAGCCAGACCTAACGACCAAAGATCAAACAAATGCTAATATTCGGGGACTGATCATTACCCTGAGAAAGCCAGGAAAAGTCCTTATCTGATGGGTACCAGATAAAGTCCTGTTTTACATTCATGCCTGCTTACTATATGACTCCCTTCTACATTTGGTCCTGGGCTTAATCAATTTTACCTGAGCAGTGGTGCTTGTAATCTCACTGGTGGACCATAGTTTTGTCCCGCCCCATATCCACCTGAGTGAGTTCTCATGCTCTCCACCTTAACCTCGCATGATTTTACACTATAAAACTCCTGGCCGGGCGTGGCGGCGCATGCCTGTAATCCCAGCACTCGGGAGGCTGAGGCAGGAGGATTGTCGTGAGTTCGAGACCAGCCTGAGCTACAAAGTGAGCTTAAGGCCAGCCTGAACTGCATAGTGAGACCCTGTCTCAAAAAGACAAAAAAACAAAAACAAACAAAAAAAAAAAACAAAAAAACTCCTTTGAAGAGACAGCTTCCAGGGCACAACCCAGTCATGCCTCCTCCCATTCCTCTCTCAGACAGGAGCTTTCTTTCTCTCAATAAACATATTCTGCTCATAAAAAATTATAATGTAAACCCAATATTTATGCATTACAACTAATCCAAATGGCAAAGATGATCCAATATTATAATAAGATATTTTATCACATTGACCTAGTACACAATAAATCACAGTCAAAAATATTCAATACAACTGGACCTCTGTTTATAAACCACAACTGCAATTCTCAAAAGGAAAATGGTAAGAAGCAAAGCATCTTGGTCTCATAGGACACGGTATCAGTCAGTTACACAAAAGAGCGTCATTTAAATCTCTTCAGGTTGGCATGTCAAGGTAATTTCTCTTTCACCGTAAATAGCCATGAGAGTTCAGTACAGATATAGGCTCTCTCTCAGTCCTTGAGAACTCAGATAAGCAGCATCCTGGGGATTTCTCATCATGCCAGAAACAGAACTCAGAAGACCCCTGAATAGGTAAATACATGCTGTAGCCCAGCAGCAATGCAGTTTTCTGCTTATTTCTGATTGGCCAGAATGAGTTCTGTGGCCTTCTGCAATAAGAGAACCCCAGAAAGTTTATTTCATCATATATGCAGGAAACAAAAAATTCACTTCTCTGGTAGATTGACAGCTGGTGGTCAACTTGTCACTCCAAGATGAACTGAATCAGCATGGTGCCAGATACAGAAGGCCCATAGGAACCAGAGAAGTAGAGGTGCTGGTAGGGAGCTGTTGGTCCTCCTAGAGGAACTTGCATGTTGGCTTCTGTGATAGGAATGAGGCTGTTCTCATCATTAAAGGAACTTGGGACTTGATGTCACTGAAAATGGCAAAGGTTCACTTTGCAGGATCTCTGGTCCTTATTTTGAACAGCACTTTCTGGCTCTAGTGGAGAAGATGGGATGCTGTTCAGTCTCCCCAAGAAGCTTGTTATACTGCTTTTCCTCATATGAACTCAGCTGTTCTCATTGCTGGAAGTGCTCGGGACCTCACTGTTGCTGAGGATGGCTGTGGTACTTGTTGGAAGAACTCTGGTTCTTATTATGACCATCATTTCCTGCTCCAGTGCAGATCCTCAGCCTGCTAGCCAAGATCCTTCATCCTGCTGACGCAGACTTTCCAATCTCCACTACTGACCTTCCAGGCACAGATACGTGAAGCAGGCCTGCATGAAGGATTGTCATCAGCTGCATTCATGCAGGACATTGCCCTGGTCTCCAGGCCCTCAGCTGGATGTTGGGGTCATTAGTGTATGGGCAGATTTCCTATGCTCTCTTCATGTATGACTTTTGGGTGACTATTATAAAGTAATCCAATAAATTAAGTGCCCTGCATTAAATTGTTGCCCTTGCAAATCTTGACTACAACTTCTTTGCAAGTATCACTAAACATTCCCAAAGGTAAGTGCAAAAACTGCATAGCTGCCATTTTGCATAATGAAACAATGCCAAATTCCCCACAAAACCAAGATTTAGTTAAGGATAGAAGAAGATCCAAATTAGCTCAGAAAGGTAAAACAAATACAACAAATTAGTGAATAAAAAGTCATGTACTGTATCAATGACAAAATTATAAAAGTTATTACAAAATTAATAAAGAAGTATAGAATGATTGCATATTATGCAATCAGTTTGAAATATTCAGCTGATTCCTTATGGCAGAAACAATTAGATGATCCAGTAGGAAATATTTTTTAATAAAATTGGTTAAAGTACTATGAGAAAAGGAACTATAAAATGATGTGTAAGATGTTTCATGTAAAAGATTTTATAAAAAATTGTGTATTGTAAGGTATTATTTTAAAAAGTCAAAGAGGAGAGATATGACATATTCACAGATGCACTCATTCTATTAAAACAGTAATTTTCACCAGGTTGATTGACTTAATGTGATGACAATTACTATGTTTGCAGCCCTTTCTTTTCTCATGTGTGCAACTGACTGGCAAATTCTGTAATTGAAATTAAAGGGTCAATTAAAAGTAGATAGCATAGTAAAAAAAAAGAAGGTTCAGGGGAAATTGCCCAGTCATATAGTAACAGTCTGAATGAAGCCAGAGCCATGAAGATATTGACAATACATCAGGTTTAGACAGATGAACTAGTAGAATCTAATAGAGGGGTCAGGAATATAGGATATAGCTTAGCGGCATAAGCACCTGCCTGGCAAGTGCAAGGTCCTTCATCCTAGGTACTGCAAAAAATAAAAATAAAAATATAATGAAAAGCTAAGCTACACAACAGGCATTTAAATAAATAATATAAGCCAAAAGAAACACTGCATAAGGAGGGACAAATGGGTGGAGAAATCAGTAAATTGGATATTGGTATAGAAAAATAACAAGTTATTTTTATGGAATGCAAACATTAAATAAAAATAAAAACTTGATAAAATGTTAATATATATGTGATGTTGGAATATAAAAAGAAGAAAAATTATACCTAAGTTTCAATAATGCAGAAAAAATGATTGATTAATCACAATTTTAAGATGAAGACGCTATTCATCATCTAATATTACCAAGGAAATGAAAATGCATTTACCTTCTGGAGAAGGTAAATACAACATTTGGCTGCAAGAAAAAAAGAGTATGTAAAATTCATAAAGTGGAATATATCCAACCACATAAAGGGGCAAATGAAGGAATAGAAGTTGGGAATGGTGTGTTGTGTTGTGTGTGCATATGTGTGTGCATAGAGGTTGAATAATGGATATAAAAATGAATTATTTGTGGTAATTTGATTTAATATTGCTTATGATAAGTAACTATAAGTTACAACAATTTATTTTTCATTTCTTTTCTTTTTTTTCGGAACTGGGGATTAAACTCAGGCCCTTGTGCTTGCCAGGAAAGAGTTTATTTCACTGAGCCATCTCTCTGGCCCCAAAGACATAATTAGTTTTTTTTGTTGTTGTTGTTGGTAATGGGGATCAAACTTAGGATCGTTTCCCTGCCAGAAGGGTTCTTATTCCACTAAACTACCTGCCCAGCCTGATTTATTGTACATTTCTAACTGAAGGAAGTTGAAAATTCCCAACACACAACTGGTAATATTAGATGAGATGGAAATTCAAATTACTCTGGTTGATCATTACAGATTTTACAAATGTGTGTCTATTGTTTATTTCACTGATGAGTATATCTTCAAGTTTTATACACTTATATATGAAGGCTTTGGGTTTATTATTCTTTATAGCTATGCAATACCCTAATGTATAAAAACACCACATCATTTTTTAAATTTTTTTTATTGAAGGACAAATGGTAATGAGACAGTCTCAAATCAAATTAACAGGACAGATTCAATAATTAATACATTGCAAATAATTTTCGTAATAGTTTGTTGTCATAAAAGGTGCATACATGATATTCTACTAACAGACACTATTAGAGCAGATATCTCTAATCAATGAATTAAGAGAATGTAGCTGCATAGTTAATTTATTTTTTAAAGCTGAATTAGAGCAGAGTTTCAATAATTAATATTTTGTACCTTGTTATCTTCCTAGTGGTTGTCCATAGTACTAGAAGCAGACATAATATCCTGTCCAAAAACTATTCGTGAAAATCTTGCTTCTCATAGAATTATGTAGAAGCACTGCATATTTATCCTAACTATACTCATTATTCAAACACAAAATGGTTCTTCCATTGTATCTTCCTTTTTTATCTAGACCTGTCAAAGATTGGCACTCCATTGTCATTAAAGCATTATAGGTGCCTGAACTGGGTGACACAATCCAACACAGTCCAGTAGTCTATAATAATAGTGAGTTATCTGAAGAAGTTGTTGACTATAGCCATTTACAGCTCAACTTATTATTATGGCCCCACTTTATGCACTGAATTTTATACTTTTCTGCTCGATGGTTAAGACTGAGATAAAGGAAGATGTATATAACAAAAAATGTAGTTTTTGTATCTGATGAGGTCAGTTAAGTCCTCTCAGGGACTTAACTGCAATCTTGTAGCTCACTCTGTAGATGCTTTGTCTGTGTCATCTATGTGGATGAGTCACGGCCACTGCTTGACCAGTTTGTTCTCTATGAGATCCTGAGAGAAAGTTTTCTCCACATGTGACTCTACCCAGGCACACTATAGATCATCGATCACCATCCTCTGTGGTTTCATAATCTCATTGATCAGAAAATTTGGGGCACAACTGAGTTTCATGATGTTACAGTACAGGTTCTTCTATGTCCTGAGTCTTTGCTGACCTTGAAAGGCTATGGCCAAAATATTGGCTGACCTTGTGGCCCTTCTATTTTTCCAGTTTTTGATCTGTGAACTTAGGTTGTTAATCATCCAGAAGAAAAGCTGATTAGTACGCTGCAGCATACACTGTTCAGTTTGTCCTAACTATCTGACTAAATTTTTTTAGTTGTACATTTCTATTTGTATTTATTCTTTTGAATTCTTATACTAGGGAGACTATATGATATTTGCAAATGTGTGTCTGTTTTACTTCACTTATGAGTATATGTTCAAGTGGTATCCACTTCAGTATAAATGCTTAGAACTTATCATTCTTAATAGCTGAGTAATACTCCATTAAATAGAAATACCACATCTTTTTCAACCATTCCTCATGTAAAGGACATCTTGCTTGTTTCCAAGATTTTGCTAACACAAATTGTGCTGCTATAAACATAGGTACACATATATTATTATGATATGACGTTTTCAGTTCCTCTAAGAAAAGTTCCAGGAGGGAGACAACTGGCTTGAATGGGATTTCCAGTCCTACTCTTTTGAGGAGTCTCCACACTGACCTCCACATGGTTGTACCAGTCTACATTCCCACCAGCAGTAGAGAAGTGTTCCCTTTTCCCCACATCCTCTCCAACATTTGTTGTTGATTGATTTCTTTATGATTGCCATTCTTACTGATGTAAAGTGGTATCTCAGTGTTGTTTTAATTTGCATTTCATGAACGGCTAGTGATATGGAGCATTTTTTCATATATTTATTTGCTTCTTTAATTTCATCCTCTGAGAAGTGTGTATTCATCACATATGCCCATTTCTGGATTTGGTCATTAAAATTGAGGGCCCTAATATATCTTAGTTCATTATATATTCTAGAGAGCAGAGCTTTGTCTGATTGCTTATTAGTTAGGATTTTTTCAGAATTGTGGGTTATCTTTTAACATTGTTCACAATTTATTTTGATGTGCAGAAATTCTTCAAGAATAGTTGATCCCAGTTGTTGATTCTTTCAGGTGTTTCCCATGCGAATACAAGTTTGTTCATGAACTCTATGCCTACCCCTGTGTCTTCAAGAATTCCTCCTAATTTCACTTCCAGGAGATTGAGTGTTTCTGTTTTACTGTTTAGATCTCTTATCCATATTGACTTTAGCTTAGTACATGGTAATAGAGCTTGGGCAAGTTTTAGTTTTTAAAAGTAGAAAGCCAGTTTTTCCAGCATTATTTGTTAAAGAGCCTACCTTTCATTCAGTAAGCATGCTTGGCTCCTTTGTCAAAGATCAGGTGGCTGACTGTGTTTGCAGAGGCCTCTGCAGCTTCTATTCTCTTCCATTGATCCTCAGGTCTATTTCCTTGCCAATACAATGTTAATTTTATCACAGTGGCTTTGTAGAATAATTTCAAGTCAGGAATTGTGATGCCTGCTGCCTTGTTTTTGTTGGCCAGGATTGTCTTTACTATTCTAGCTCTTTTGTGGTTCCAAATAAACTTAAAAAACCATTTCTCTAGGTCTCTCAGGTATGTTGGTGGCAGTTTGATAGGAATTGCATTAAATCTGTACAGCAATTTTTGGAGTATGGCCATCTCCACGATGTTGGTTCTTCTTATCTTGGAGCAAGGAATATCTTTCCATTTTCTGACAGATTCGTAAAAGGTACAAATTACCAAAACTGAATCAAGAAGATATAACAACTCTCAATAAGCTGATAACAGCCAAAGAAATACGAAACGTAATAAAAAGCCTACCGACAAAGAAAAGTCCAGGTCTGGATGGATTCACAGTTGAATTCTACAAGAAATTTATAGAAGATATAATCCCCACACTCCGCAAACTCTTCAAAGAAGTTGAAAAGGAAACAGTCCTCCCAAAATCATTTCTGCAGGCAAGTATTATATGGATTCCAAAAGCAGGGAAAGACACAACCACAAAAGAGAGTTACAGGCAAATCTCCCTCATGAACATAGATACAAAAATACTCAATAAAATCCTGACAAATAGAATACAGCAAATCATGAAGATGATCATCCACCATGACCAGGTGGGATTCATCCCAAGGATGCAAAGATGGTTCAATATTTTAAAATCTATAAATGTAATACACTATATTAATAGACTGAAATCTAAAAACCACATGATCATCTCAACTGATGCAGAGAAAGCCTTTGACAAAGTCCGACACTCATTCATGTTCAAAGGCCTACAGAAAGTTGGAATAGATGGACACTATCCTAATTTGATAAAAGCCATCTATGACAACCCAAAAGCTCATATAATTCTAAATGGGGAAAAACTGAAATCTTTTACTCTTCAATCAGGTACAAGACAAGGATGTCCTCTATTACTCCTCCTATTCAATATAGTCTTGGAATCCTTAGCAACAGCCATTAGAAAACAGGGAGAAATAAAAGGAATAAGAATAGGTAAAGAAGAAGTTAAATTATCACTATTTGCAGATGACATGATACTTTACTTGGAAGACCCCAAAAATTCCACCAAGAAACTACTAGAACTGATACGGAAATTTTGTAGCACAGCAGGATACAAAATCAGTACTCAAAAGTCAATAGCATTCCTCTACACAGATAACAAGCACACTGAAAGGGAAATAATAGAAACAGTACCGTTTACAATAGCACCGGCAAAAATGAAATACCTGGGATTCATTTAACCAAGGAAGTCAAAGATCTTTTCATGGGAAATTACAGCACCCTAAGAAAAGAGATAGAGGATTTCCGAAAATGGAAAGATAGTCTATGCTCCTGGATAGGAAGAAACAACATCGTGAAGATGGCCATACTCCCAAAATTTGTGCACTGATTTAATGCAATCCCTATCAAACTGCCACCAATATACCTCCAAAACATAGAGAAATCATTCCTAAAATTTATTTGGAACCACAAATGACCTAGAATAGCAAAGGCAATCTTGGCCAATAAAGACAAGGCAGGATGCATCATAATTCCTGACTTGAAATTATACTACAAAGCCACTGTGATAAAATCAACATGGTATTGGCAACAAAATAGACCTGAGGATCAGTGGAATAGATTAGATGGTGCAGAGGCATCTATAATCACACTCAGCCATCTGATCTTTGACAAAGGGACTATACAAGCTCACTGGATGAAAGATAGCCTCTTTAACAAATGGTGCTGGAAAATATGGCTTTCTACATGCTGAAAACTAAAACTTGATGCAGGTCTATCACCATGTACTAAGTTAAAGTCAGAATGGATTAAAAATCTAAACATTAAAAGAGAAACACTCAATCTCCTGGAAGAGAAAGTAGGAGGAACTCTTGAAGACATAGGGATAGGTAAAGAGTTCATGAACAAACATATATTCACACGGGAAGCACTTGAAAGAATCAACAACTTGGATCAACTCTTCCTAAGGGGCTTCTGCATGTCAAAAGAAATTGTCAACAGAGTGAAAAGATAACCCACAAATTTTGAAAAAACCCTAAGTAATAAGCAATCAGACAGAGGTCTACTGTCTAGAATATATAAAGAGCTAAGATATAGCAGGGCCCTGAAATTTAAAGATTCTTTCCATTTTCTGAAATGTACTATAATCTATTTTCTTAGGGTGTTGTAATTTTCCATGAAAAGATCTTTGTCTTTCTTGGTTAAGTGAATTCCCAGGTATTTCATTTTCCACAGTGCTATTGAAGAAAGCATTGTTTCCCTTTCACTGTGTTTGTTATCTGTGTAGAGGAATGCTATTGAATTTTCAGTACTGCATTTGTATTCTGCTAAGCTACTGAATTTCCATATCAGTTCTAGTGGCTTCTCAGGTGAATTTTTGGGGTCTTTCAAGTAAACTATTATGTCATCTGCAAATAGTGATAATTTAACTTCTTCTTTACCTATTCTTATTCTTTTTATTTTTCCCTCTTGTCTAATGGCTGTTGCTAAGGATTCCAAGACTATATTGAATAGGAGGGGTGGTAGAGGACATCCTTGTCTTGTACCTGATGCAAGAGTAAAAGATTTCAGTGTTTCCCCATTTAAGATTATATGAGCTTTTGGGTTGTCATAGATGGCTTTTATCAAGTTGAGGTAGAGTCCATCTATTCCAATATCCTGTAGGGTTTTGATCATGAATGAGTGTTGAAGTTTGTCAAAGGCTTTCTCTGCATCAGTTGAGATGATCATGTGGTTTTTAGATTTCAGTCTATTAGTACAGTGTATTACATTTATAGATCTTAAAATATTGAACCATCCGTGCATCCTTGGGATGAATCCTACCTGGTCATGGTGTATGATCTTCTTGATGATTTGTTGTATCCTGTTTGCTAGGATTTTATTGACTATTTTTGCATCTATTTTCATGAGGGAGATTTGCCTGTAACTCTCTTTTGTGGTTGTGTCTTTCCCTGGTTTGGAATCCATATAATACTGGCCTGCAGAAATGATCTTGGGAAGACTGCTTCCTTTTGAATTTCATTGAAGAGTTTGAGGAGTGTAGCCATTATATCTTCTATAAATTTCTTATAGCATTCAGCTGTGTATCCATCAGGACCTGGACTTTTCTTTGTTACCAGGCTTTTAATTATGTTTCATATTTCTTTGGCTGTTATTGGCTTATTGAGAATTATTATATCTTCTTGGTTCAGTTTTGGTAATTTCTACCTTTTGAGGAATCTGTCCATTTCTTCTGTGTCTTCTATTCTGTGAGCGTAAAGATTCTCGAAGTAACTATTGATAATCTTCTGAATATCCACTGGATCTGTGGTGATTTCACCCTTTTCATTCTTTATTGTTTGCATTTGAATTTTTTCTTGCCACTTCTTGATGAGGTTGGCTAGAAGCTTATCAACTTTATTTAGTCTTTGAAAAAAACAATTTTTTGATTTGGGAAATCTTTGAACTGTTTTCTTTGTCTCAATTGAATTAATTTCTGCTGTAATCTTTGTGACTTCTTCCTGTCTTTGTGCTCTCGGTTTGGTTTGCTCTTCTTTTTCTAGATGTCATAGGTGCAACATTAGGTTGTTTATTTGTTCCCATTCTGCTTACCTAATCTGTGAGTTCATAGCTATGATTTTCTCTCTAAGAACTGCTTTCATGGCATCTCATACATTCCAGTAATTTATGATTGGATTTTCATTGAATTGTGGATATTGTTGAATTTCTTGCTTAATTTCTTCTGTGACCCAGTGATTGCTGAGTAGGGTGTTTTTTAATTTCCATGGAACACTACATCTTTTCCATTCATTCCTCGGGTGATGGACATCTTGATTGTTTCCAAGATTTAGCTATCACAAATTATGCTTCTATAAAAATATGTACATATATATCACTATGATGATGTTTTCAGTTCTTTTGGGAAGATTCCCAGAAGGAGGATAGTTGAATTGAATGTAATTTCCAGTTGTAGTTTTTTGAGCAGTCTCCATACAGATTTCAATAATGGTTGCACCATTCTACATTCTCACTATCAGTGAATAAGATTTCTGTTTTTCCCCACAGCCTCTTCAACATTTCTTGTTGGTTGCTTTCTTTACGATAGCCATTCTTTTGGAGTGAAATGACATCTCAGTGTTGTTTAATTTGCATTTCATGAGGCAAAAACAAGAACAAATGGCTAGTGATATGAAGCATTTTTTCATATGTTTATTTCCTTCTTGTATTACTTCATCTCAGCACTGTGTGTTCATTTCGGGTGCTCCTTTCTGAATTGTGTCTTTAAATTTTTGGCCTTAATTTTTTTTTAGTTCTTGGTAGATTCTGGACAGAAAACCTTTGTCTGAGTGCTTATAAGTTAAGACTTTTTAAAATTTGTTTGTTTCCATTTCACTCTCTTGGTAATTTCTTTCAGTGTGCAAGATCTTCTCAATAAGAGGAGGTCCCAGTTGTTGATTGTTTGACGTATGTCCAGTGCAGTTTGACTTTTGTTCATGAACTGTTTGCCTACTCCTATGTCTTCAAAATTTCTACCTACTTTCTCTTCTAGAAGATTGAGAGTTTCTTTTTTAATGTTTAGATCTTAATGTATTTTGGCTTTAGTTTAGTTCATGGTGATAGACCTGGGTCAAGTTTTAGGTTTTGGCATGTAAAAAGCCAGTTTTCACAACACCACTTATTAAAAAGGCTTTCTTTCAGTAAGCATGATTGACCTCTCTGTCAAAGATAAAATGTCTAAATATGTTTATAGTTGCATCTACATCTTTTAATATGTTCCACTGATCCTCAGATCTGTTTGTCAATACCATACTGATTTTATCAATGTAGCTCTGCAGCATAATTTTGAGTCAGGAAATGTAATGCTTTCTGCCTTGCCTTTTTTGCCCAAGATTGGTTTTGCTATTCTAGGTTTTCTCTGATTTCAAATAAATCATAGTAATGATTTCTCTAGGTCTATGAAGTATGTTGGCGGAATTTTGATAAAGATTGCATCAAATCTGTATAACAATTTTGGGAGTATGCCTATCTTTACAATGTTGGTTCTTCCTATCCAGGAGCAGGGTATATCTTTCCAGTTTCTGAAATCCTCCACGATCACTTTTTCCAGAGTACTGCAATTTTCATTATGTAAATATTTTACTTCCTTAGTTAGATTAATTCTTCAGTATTTTATTTTCTTCATTGCTATTGTAAAATATATTGCTTCTGTAATTTCTCAGTCAGTGTGTTTTCTATCTGTGTAAAGAATGCTACTAACTTTTGGGGTTTGTTTTTGTATGCTGCTATGCTACTGAATTTGTATATTAATTCTAGTAGCTTCTTTTAAGAGTTTTTTGTGTCTTCCAAGTAGAGTAACATATCTTCTGCAAATAATGATTGCTTAACTTCTTTATTTTTTTTTTTCTTTTTGGCTGAATGGGGATTGAACTCAGGTCTTTGAGCTTGCCAGGGAAGCGCTCCTTGCACTGAGCCATTTCACCAACCCCATTTAACTTCCTCTTTAACTATTCTTATTTCTTTTAGTTCTCTCTCTTTTCTAATAGATCTACCTAATGATTACAGAACTATATTGAATATAAGTGATGACAGAGGTTATGCTTGTCTTTTACCTGATCTGAGAGTAAAAGATTTCAATTTTTCCCTATTTATAATTGTGTTTGCAGTTGGATTGTCATAGATGGATTTTATCAGATTGAGGTAGAGGTTATCTTTTCTAATTTTCTGTTGGACTTTGAACATGAATGAGTGTTAGACTTTATCAAAAACCTTTTCTGCATCAACTGTGATTCTCATGTGATTTTTGGTTTTGGTTCTATCAATATAATGTATTAGACTTACATATTTACATATATTGCACCATCTTTGAATCCATGGGATGAATCCACCTGATCATGGTGTATAATAATCTTAATGATTTGATGTATTCTATTTGCTAGGATTTTATTGAGGAGTTTTGTTTCTATGATCATGAGGGAGATTGGCCTGTAGTTTTCTTTTTTGTTGCATCTTTGGTTTTAGGATCAGTATAAAATTCTATCAATGATTTTAGGAGGATTGTTTCCTTTTCAATTACATTGAAGTGTTTGAGGAATTGGGATTAAGTATTCTGTAAATTTCTTGCAGAATTTAGCTCTGAATCCATCAGGACCTCCACATTTCTTTGTTCGTAGTTCTTTAAATTGCATTTTGTATTTCATTGGTTATTATTGGGTTATTGAGAATCTGCCCATTTTTTTCTGTGTCTTTGATTTTGTGAGAGTAAAGGTTCTTAAAATAGCTGTTGATGATATAAATTTCCACAGGCTTTGTGGTAATTTTACCCTTTTCTTTTCTAATTGCTTGAATTTGACATTTTTCTTTCCTCTATTTGATGAGGATAGCCAGATGCTTATCCATTTTATTTAGTCTTTCAATGAACCAGCTTTTGATTCATTCTAATATTTTCTTAGTTTCAATTGCAATAATTTGTGCTCTAATCTTTAAAATATCCTCCCTTCCATCCCGCCCGCCCCCGCCCAGCCCCTGAGACCGGCCAGAGACAGCGCGGCAGACTCCGCCATCCTGCTCCATCCCGTCCGCGCCTGCCCAGCCCCAGAGACCAGCCTGAGACAGTGGCTGACTCCAGCGGCCTCCTGGATCCCGCGCCAAGCTCTCCCAGTGAGAGCAAATTTACAGGACTCACCAGGCTTCCCAGATCAGTGAGAGGGTGGTGAGTCTGAG
>PVKA01009524.1:0-68023 GCA_004027165.1 Ctenomys sociabilis | reverse complement strand
GCTATGGTCATCCACTAGGTAAATAATTATTGAATCTTTTATATAATTCAGCTATAAAAAAACCTGTAAATATAATTTCATGTATGCACCTTGTACAATACCAAAACGTTATGAAAACAGTTTGCAATGTATTAATTCATCGACTCTGTATGGTTAAGGTGTCTTGAAACTGTCTGATTGACATTTGTATTTTAATAAAATAAAAATAAATGGAAAAAAAAAGATAAAAAATAAAATAAAATAAAATAAAAGGCTGCCCTCCACCCTCTGCCCTCTGGCCCCCATAATTCATGCACTTTCATATGCAAAGTAGAATGCTTCAGCTCATAGTCCCTTTCAATATTATCCCATTACATCTCCAGTAAAAGTAAAAGCTGTTTTGACCTTAATCTAAATCTCACAATCTAGAATCCCAAGCTTTTATGTAAATTATATAAACCTAGAGTAAATGATGCTCCTGGTAAAATCACTGAAGTTCAGCTTCTGGGCAAAGTCTTCCTACTTACTGACCTGTGTAACTATGAGAAAGTTTTCTGTCACAAAATTCCAGTAATGACATTCAGATGTGCAGACTCTGGCCACAATTCCCTAAGCTGGCGTCAGGGTTTGGGTCCCACCTCTGGGAGCCCTTTCTCGCTCTCTGAGCTCTCACTTCTGGCTTCTGTGCCATTTTCTCCTTTCCACAAAATGCCAAAGCGGCTGTGTGCAGCTGGGAAACTTCATCAGCTTTCTGTCACCACCTCCTCTCACTTCACAGACCCTGTTCCTGTCAGTTCAGGCTGCCAATGTTTGTGCTGATGTTTCTTTTTGGATGGTATAAGTCTTGAATGAATTTTATAGAGATTCTCTCTATTAAATTAATGTTCATAAATCTTTTCAAGAGGGTTGCTTCTCTGTTTGCAGTGTCTGTTCTGATAACTGAGGAGTTACATTCTTAACCACTTATTGTCTAATTATTTAAATACAAATGATCAGAAATTGCATGTTTTGTTCATTTTTATAAGATTATATAATAGGAAATATAAAAAGACAATTTTGCCATATTTATTAAGTACAAGAATCAGCTGATTGAAATGACACCTGCCATAGCATGGCTTCAGATTGTCAGAATACATATAAACATGCTTTCTGAGTGGTTCTGGGGGCAAACTGTTAGGGGTTAGCCAATTAGAGTAGGGTAGGTGTTAAGCATTATCTATGAAGAACATCCCGTTTCTAAAAAGATCTTCGGGGAGACCTTGCATGGCTGATTCCTTTGACCTTCTGATCTCTCTGAGGCTGCAGTGTAGGTTGTACAGCAACCCCTTCAGTCTTCGCTCCAGTTCATCTTTTAGCAGTCTTTTTTCTTTTTTGTATTTAGTACAGGGTCTACAGGGTCTCACTATACAGATGGGACTCGTAATGATCCTCCTGTTTTCAGCCTCCCAAATGCTGGGATTACAGGTGTGCACCACCATGCCCAGGCTCAATCACTGTCTCAGCGTGCCCTGGGAGTGGTGCCTTAGCACCCCTTTTTGACTCTTAGCATCTTGTCCTCTGCTCAGCTCATTAAGTCCTGGCTTCTTTTTAAGTTTGCTTCCCATGTATCTGTCTGTTCTTGCACTCTTCTAAAGGCAGTGAAAAGAATCCCACAATGCACTTTAATATTTTGCTTAGAAGTTTTGTCAGATGAATATTCAAAGTTATCACTTCTAAGTTCTTCTTTACATATAACTGTAGGAACAGTCTTACTAAATGCTCTGCCACTTCCTCCAGGTTCAAGCACAAGTATTTCACTTTTGTTTGTCCTCACGCACAGTCCTTTCAAGTTCAGATTTCTACTAAGTCTATGCAAGGAATATGCTCTTCAATGTTCGCCATGGCTTGGACAGCAGTGCAGTGGTAGATAGCTTACTTAGCACCCGTATGGCGAGGGTTCACACCCTACCACTCCCACCACAAAAAAACCCATGAAGTTCCCTCTTTTTTCATCCCTAAACCAACAATAATCTGGTTATCCCCACATCTTTAGGTGTTTGTTTTAGCAGCATCCCACTGATGCCAAAATATATGTCAGTTTTCTACTGCTGACAAATTACCATAAACTTAGCAGTGTAAGGCAACACCCATTTGCTATGTCACATTTTTTCAGGTCAGAAGTCAAGGTGGGCTCAGTGGGATTCTCAAGTCAAAAGCTTTACTGGGCTGGGTTTCTGTTTGGAGGCAAAAAATGTTCAGCACTCCAAGCTCACTTAAGTAGCTGGCAGAATTCAGTTGTTTACAGGGTATGAAGGCCCCACTCTATTGCTTGCTATCACAGAGATCATGCTTAGGTCTTAGAGGTCATTCTCTCAGGTTCTTTCACAGAGCCTTCTCCACTCTCAGTAATGCAGGTTCTCCTTCACATCAAATTCCCCTCACATCTGAACCTCTCTGATGGTTTCTTTCATTAACCAAAGAAAACACTCTGCTTTGAAAGAGTTCAAGGAATTAAGTTAGGCTCACCCAGATGCCTTCCATATTTTAAGACCAGCTAATTAACATTAATTATATCTGTAAAATTCCTTTTGTTTGTGACATAACAATCATAGGAATAACAACAGGAGGAGGTCATGAGGGCATGTTAGAATTCTGACTGCCACACAGGCCATCTATATAATCTTCATTTTTATAAACAATTCTTTCAAAATATAGGGCCAGGGAGAAAACTCAGTGGCTTAAGGGCCTGCCTGGCAAGCACAGGGTCCTGAGTTCAATCTTCAACACTAAAAAGAAAAAAAAAAAAAAAAAAAGGACTGCTTTTTGGGGGCTGGAGAGATGGCTCAGTAGAAAAAGAACTTGCCTGGCAAGCACAAGGGCCTAAGTTCAATGCCCGGTTCTGAAAACAAAAGAAGAAAAAGAGAGAGAGAGAGAGAAAGAGAGAGAGAGAGAAGCAAAATATAAGAAATATTTTCAACTTATAGGCCTTATTAAACCAGGTCACTGGCCAGATTTAGCCCATAAATCAATGTGCATTAGAATCACCTGAAATGCTTATTAAAAATACAGTGAAGTGTAGTCAGTAAGTTTGGGACAGGGACTGGAAATTTGGGATATTAGAAACTTGTAACAAGCTCCAGGCACATGACCTGGAGTGCTGGTCCAAGGATCACTCTCTGAGAACCAAATGTTTGCAGGAAACATAGCATGCAATCCGCAGCTGTCTATCGACTGAGGACACATACTGCAAGATGAAATACATCACATCTTCACTAAGCACCAACTTAGCTGAACAGCAGCAACTCATCAAGAACCATATTAATTACATAAGCTAAGGATTTAAACAAGATTTTTATTCCCCAGAATAGAACAATGTGCAGATACCTTTACCACCTCCACAGCGAGCCACTGCTCAGGTATCGCTGATGGTATTGTTTGTTTACATAGGAAAGACTGTGTATGTACGTTGGTGAACGAAGTGATGGGCTTGATTTTAATAAATCCTAAGAAATAAATCTAATAATATTAGAAATTATAATAAGTCAAATAAGAAACAAAACTGGGAAGAGGAAAGTGAGAAAGGCAAGTGTTACTGACAGTAATGTAGTACCAGAATATGCAAGTGAAAGTGGGTTATGCACTAAGAAAGAGTACGAACTGTAAGACCAAAGTTGAGTGAAGAGAAAACTCGCATTCTAAGACCATGACAGAAGGATGACTAACAACATGCAGCTGTTGAGTATGGGATAAGAAATGACTAAAGTGAGCAAATAGTAGATTATCTGGCTATTTCAAGGGTCTTAATAGGAAACCCTGATGGCTAATTGACTCAAAGTGCGAGAGCAACTTACTGAAGGAATGAGGCAAAACTGAACCAGGTTAAGTTATTTAAGTTTCTCAAGAATGAAGTCTGAAATCATCCTGAAGAACTAACTGGCCTGGCCAGGGGGAGTTGCTGTGTTTCCACAGGTCTCTTTATGTGTGAAGGACTTTTCTTTCCTTCAGCTGTTACTGGCTCATCACCAAAACTATGCCTTCACTGACAAAGCTACTTTAGAATTATTACAGCCTCCGATCTCCAGGAACTGTTCCCACCCACCTCATGGAAATGCAATATGAGCACAGTGTCTGCTCCTCGTTGGGTCTACACTGAGGTTTGTTAGAAATTACAAGAGTGGTTAAGTCCAGCCACAAAGCCCAAGCTCTACCAACCAGTGAGAAAGGGAAAATGAACCCTAATCCTCCCCTAGTGGGTGGACGGCATTAAGTAGGACTTCCCAGTCACTTGAAAGTTGTTGGAA
Organism: Ctenomys sociabilis; assembly: GCA_004027165.1. Classification (NCBI taxonomy): domain Eukaryota; kingdom Metazoa; phylum Chordata; class Mammalia; order Rodentia; family Ctenomyidae; genus Ctenomys; species Ctenomys sociabilis. Next base: position 63,764 of record PVKA01009524.1, on the reverse strand, counting down.
ACATACATATGAGAGAAGACATGTCCACCACAAAATGTGATGAATTAAGCACATAAAGTATATTTAAAATTAACCCATTTCTGTGCCCAACTAATTCATTAGTAGAGTCAGAGAACACTGGAGATGCATAGAACCTTACAAATAATTTTGGCCTAGTCCTATTTTACTGGGCACTTGATACCCAAAGCAATGAAATCACGTGCCAAGTTTCCACAGCTAGTTACAGAAATATCTCAGCCTTTTCAACTCTTGGCATAGTTTTAAGCACACAATGATCAAGGAGGCTCTCCTCACACTACACCACCAACTCAATGTTAAACGTTAATTTTACCTCAGAGAAACTCCTTGTTTAGTTTTCAGAAAATCATTTCGGTGACCCTGGTTTTGATTTCTCTCAGTGTAATGACTTAAATTTTATGTGCAGATTTCTATTTTTCTATTATTACTATGAAAATAAACTTTAAATGTTTTAAATTTTTGACTGAATTAAAACTATCTCACAAAAGGCTAATATTCTCACAAGAAGTAATTATTCACAAGGCACTGTACTATTCAGTTGCGTACATGCCTCTTAAGGATGCGCCTCTTATACGCATGTCATATCTCACAAACTAGAAGGAAACTTACCCAAGTAAACTCTAATTATGAAATTTATCCATACAATTAAGATTAAAATTAAGTAGAGAACATGAGTGCAGTATATATAGCAGATCTATACATTCTTTTGACATATTTTATGACCAGACAACACACAGAATTATATTTAACTTCTGATATGCAGAGTCATAAAACAAGCAGGGAGGTTTTGAGGAGGTGGGGAAAAAAAGCAAGAGAAAAAGACAATCTCAGCTACTGAACTGGAAGCGTGCCATCACAAAGAATGTTGCCTAGGAGTAAAAGACAGTTTCATTCAGATTTAAACATTCTGTTTCAAAAGCTATTTTTTAGCACTTGTTCATCATGGTAAACACTCCATAGAAATTCACTGTACTGCATGAACAAAACAACAGTTATGAGATCAGTGACTACAAGCTAGCTCATATCATGTAGGTGCATATAGAAAGCTACTTAGTTAACCCAGAGACAAAACTGCAATATTTTTATGTCTTCATTTTCTTTGAGCAATTATTATAATTTATATGGAAGTTGAAACAGATAATTTAAAATAAATAAAGCAACACAAAATACATACCTCTTGGTGATACAACCTTTCTCTTCCAATTTAAAATCAGTTATTTTTATATAAGGGTATATTTTCCAAAGAAAAGCTAGTGATAACTCAGACCAAAGAATAAAACAATTTAAAAATTATATTAATAATTGAAAATAATCAATTTCATGAAACTCTGTACTTTTTTCCACTTCCATTTCTCTCTTGTAAACAGCTCATATAACTTTAAAAGGCATTCCAACAAAATAGTAAATCCAAAAATTTAAAAAAACAAGTTATCAACTATACAAAAATAAAAATCAAATCTTGCCCTGAAAACCCATCTGGAAATACTGTATTTGCCAATACCTCTGAGTTTTCACAGATGCCAAAGTCTTCTAGTTAAAATGATGGAGCTGACGGTCCACAAGATGTGCTGAGTGGTGTGAATACAGGGACCACAACTTTGAACTTATGCTCTTACATTTATAAGCTAACAAACTGCCCTCAAATGTTATGCTTTTGTTTTAAAATATAAATATAGTCTAAAGCTTATATATTTGTGTTATATAAGTGCTTTTTAATATCACAGATGAATAAATATAAATCATAATTTACACTTGCAATATACATCACAGATTTTCTCATAATCTAAATAAATATGTGGCATAATGTCTCTCTTTGCTTTAAATAAACACTGCAGATACTTCTCTCCAGTGATCTGCAATACCTTATGAGAACCTAGTTAAAAATACAAAAAGAGGGGATAATGAGAGATTGATTTGTTAGTGATGATCACAAGGAAAATAGAATTAACCAGAATCCTATGCTTGTGTTCTCTCAGATTTTGTGTTCAAAACCTTTGTTCAAAAAAGGCAGTAAGAATAGTTTCACAGCAATTTTAGAAAGATAACGAGTCAGGATCCAGGAAACAGCACGTGGTCTGTAGGAGCAAACATTTCCTGCAATATAGCACAATAAAACTGTGCCTGTATGTGTCACCTAGTGTAAACTTGCAAGAGAACAGCCAGTTCTGTGAGAAGTTCAGGTGACGCCATGACCAACTGTTTAATCAAAAAGGAATACACATGTGGACCTGGGGGTAGAATTCCATGAAGGATAAAACATCTATGAAAAATCATTTAAGTGTAATTTTTATAGAAAAGGAAAAACTGTACCTACCTATCTAAGGCTTAGAAATTTTTGACTAAGAAAGTTGTGCTGATCACAGATTTTTAAAATTATGTCTATTGTACACCATGAACATGAACTACATCCAGGTTGTTCAAGATACTCACAGAATGATTGTAAGAAGGTTCCAGTATCACAGGTAATGACATTTTCCCTTGAAGGTTCAATTTTGTTAAGTAAAAAATCTTTTCCCCCACAATCTTTTCTTTTTTCATGCGATGTACACCATACAGTCTAAAGCGAACTGCATAGTTTCCGATCATCTCAGATTCAACATGGTTAAATTTGAATGTTTCTGTGAAGACAGGGCATGGTCCTCTCTGGATGCTGGTTTTTGCTCTCTGCTTCTTTATAGGTAGAAGAACCAGGTGTACTTGCCATGAGTTGCCACCTGCCCTGTTATATGCGGGGATGTCTGTGACAGCTGTCACTGTCACCAAAAGCTTCTGTTCTTGTGAGTCATAGTCAAAAGTCACATCCAGAGTGCCATATTTAGCTTCTGGCTCAGGATCAAAAGGTTTAGGAAGCTGTGAAGATGATCCTTGCGCTGACACGTCCTAAGAAAAGAAATTTTACATGTTTTCAGTTTTAAACTCTATTATTTAATCTAGTATGTAAATAAATGTCTGACAGTTCTTTAAAGGGGTAATGTAAAAACAAGCTTTATTTGCTATCACAAACTATTATAAATAGCAGTGAACTACAACCAAAAATTATCCTATAGGGCCAGAGCATTCAAATGGTATTACTTATTTATTTATTTTATGTATTTAGTACAGGGTCTCACTATGAAGTTAGGACTTGCAATGATCCTCCTGTTTTCAGTCTCCACAGTGCTGGGATTACACATGTGCACCACCACGCCCGGACTCCGTGGCCTGCTCAGCATGTCTGGGGATGAGGCTGGCATGCATGTGGGGTCAGAGATCAAACCCTAGTCCGTGCACTTGCCAAAGTGGGCACTTAGTCTGATGAGCTATCTCACCTACCCTTAAGTGGTAATTTAAACTAAAATCTACAATAAAAATGCATTCTAAATGAAATATATACTAGAACAGTTTTGAGAAATCTGTACTTTTTTATATATGAGAACTTAAAATATATACTTTAATATATAACTCTGCTCTTTTAGTGGTAGACTATTAAATTTTACTTTCTTAATAATTAGTCAAACTGGGAGCTCAGTACTAGGCCACAGAAGAAAAGAACATAAATAATATATTTAATGTAATACAATATTATTGACATATTTGACTCCATTTTCAGGACTTGTTAAAAAATGGCCTCATCTATAATAGAACAGTTAGCCTTAAGTATCAGTGAACACGTGCTCTACATGAAAAGCCCTCACAGTATTTATTGGAGTTATATGTTTATTCTCCATGTCACAAACCATTTTTAATCAATTTTTAGCCAGAGATGAAAATAGTGTATTATTTTTCATTATTCAATATTGTTGCAATGAAAGAATACCTATTTCAAGAGTGGAAAACTAAAGTGCGCATGCTGAGTATGGCACTAAAAGAAACTACTCTTTCACCTGCAAGTGTCTCACGTTCCTGCCAGTCCATCTGGACTACAGGAGGGGTGTCGCCCAGTTACTGACAATGCAAAGCCAGACTTCCGACTTTTCAACCACACCACTATGGAAGTATTTTAATGATTCTGAAATTAGTTTTACTTTAAAATGTGGGCCGATTCTATAATTTCCTCGTTATGGCTTATGAGAACTTAAAATATATACTAGACGTCTAGACGCACCCCACAACCTCACACAGTCCTAGGTGGGGCTTTCTGGAGGTGCGGACCTGAGGGGCACGATCCTGGGATCAGGAGTGTGATGCCGAGACTGCTTCACTGGCAGCTGCTGGGATTAAGGCTGCCCCACTGGGGTATGAGTGCTACCCACTTTCAGGGCAGAAGGAGCCTGGACAGAATATCGAAGACAGAAAGAGGGCTGCTGCTGCTGCTGCTGCTGCTGCTGGTCACTCACTGCCTTTTTCACTACTTTGCTCCTTTCTGCCCATCACAAATTATCTCTCCCCTAGGATGCCCTCTGCCACACCACCCTGCCTTGGAGCCAGCTGACTGTGGACTGAAACCTCTACAGCCAAATAAACCTCTCCTCCTCTAACTTGGGGTGTCAGGTGCTTTGTGGCAGCAATGAGAAGACCAAGTAAGACATTCTTATACTTGTATTTAGTGTCTACTATGGCAGTGAATATTATGGACTCTAAGTTTCCCTTCTTCCATTTATTCAAAGAACTCTGACTTCTCCGACTTTTGACTAGAGACACATGTCTACAGAGACTGTATCAAATCTTAGGGCTCTCTTGTAGCTGGCACGTCTACGGCTTCAGCTTTGGTTCAGCTATTGCACCTATCATGCACCAGTCTCTATTTCAGACATGTATGTTGGGGAGACTCTTCTTTCTACAGAAGAAAATCAAAATGACATGAGTCATTAAACTTGCAACTCATATAGAAATTGGCATCATGTATGGACAAAAACATGAGTAACAAAGAGTAGTATTTGGGGAGAAGCAACACATTTTCATAGAAGAACTGAGTTTTTCTAATGTGTATGAGTAAATCAGGGCAAACATTTTCAGTCTTAAAAATAATTTAGAGAAACTATCTTCATGTATGCTATTTCATAATTGTAACTAAAGATTATTAATAATATATCTTTGACACTCAATACATTTTTATAACAGTTCCAGGGATCGAAACTGGGACTTTGCTGGGGTGGTGCTTATGCTGCTGAGCTATCTCCTTATCCCCAGTTGCATATTTTTAAGTGTCATGATGTCTAAGACATTTTAAGGTCTAAGGTCCTGGGTAGGTATTTATGAATTTCTCTAGTGCCTCCCTAATATTCTCTCTCTCTCTCTCTTTCTAATTCCAACAATCCTTATGAATCCCAGGGTTAAACAGTGGCAAGTTTACAGATGAAAGCTGTTATCTGCATTATTCAAGTAGACAGTAAGAAAATTTGCCTATGTTCAATGTGCTTAGTTCAAAGTTTGAAAAATATTTCAGGGCTGGGGATATAGCTGAATGGTAGAGTGCCTGCAGAGAGAGAGAGAGAGAGAGAGAGAGAGAGAGAGAGAGAGAGAGAGAGAGAGAGAGAGAAGTTCAGCTAACAAACAACAGACCATTAAAAGAACTTATGGGCTCACTATCTAAGCCCTCTCTCCTATTTCAGCTCACCTGTATACATAGATAGGCTCTGAGATGGCCACAGCCTAGATTAACAAGAGAAGAGTGAGAATGTTTCATTTGAAACATAATATCTACTATGGACTATTCCCATTGCACATCTAAATGTTTGGGTATTGGATATTTGCTATATTGCTTGAATATATTCAATGATGCTTTAAAGACAAAAAGTAAATTGAAGAAAACTCAAAAGAAGTGTTCATATCATACAGCAAGCTAGCAGCTTCTGAAATATAGGCAAACTATATAGTAAACCACACACAGGGAGGAAGGATGGCAAACATAAAATAGAGGCAGAGTTGATAAGAGATATTAAATAGAGGGACAAAGTCAACAACCCAGTAAGCTATAGAAAGAGTGGAAATTCTGACAGAAAAACAATGAATGTTCCCAGAGGGAAGGATGGAAAACCTAAGCTAGGATCATGTTCCTCTCTGCTGACAGCTTTAGTTTACTCAAGAAATGCAGATGAGAACATACATGTATGCGTTCAGTAGGCTCACTGGCAAGTTTCTGGGGTGGCCAGTTGTAATTACTCCTAAGTTACTCCCATAAATCAAGTATAGGTTGTTGGCTCTTTGATAGTCTTGTGCTAATTCCAATTCTGGTCCTTGTTACCACATCACAAGTAAGAATGCCGAACAGAGACAGGGTGGATGGGCAGGCACAAGCCAGAAGAAACACTGTGGCCTTCTACCTATACCTACCAGCATCTTAGCCTACCTCATTCTGTTCCTCTTACTTCATGCTTTGGATCTGGAGTGGATTAAAATAAAAGCATGCGCAATTAGGCACCTCATCTGTGCAGCTAGATGTGGTCTATGAGTTGTCTGGCAGCATGTGTGGTGGGCACGCTGCATCGAAGTGATCTCTCACACAACTCAGAGCCAGTGGGCAACAGAACACACCTGCTGAAAGCACCATGTATGCTGGGTCTGGATTATAGTTCCACTGTGTAAGAGCTGATGTTTCCTGTGCAAACTTCCCAAAACTGTGACTGGTAGAATTACAGGAGCTGACTAAAGCCACAGCAAAATTTCACCAATTACTATTAATTCTATAATTCAGGTTTCACTGCTGACTGCTGGCTATCTTCATGGTGTGCAAAACCCCACAAAGCACCTGCCTTAAACTTGTCTAAATGCTAGAACACAAACATTCTTGGAAAATCATGAAGTACTGATATATTAAAATATCAGTGTGAAGTTTTCTTCTGGGTTAGAAAATATCATACTAGGGGCTGCAGTTCAGTGGTGTAAGTACCTGCCTGGCAAGTGCAAGGTTCTGAGTTCAATCCCTGGTACAAAAGAAAGAAAGGAAGAGAGAGAGAGAGAGAGAGAGAGAGAGAGAGAGAGAGAGAGAGAGAGAGAGAGAGAGAGAGAGAGAGAGAGAGGAGAAACTATAATGCTAGAGATACCAGAAAAGTATTAAAGTTTTTTTCTGCTTTTTTTTAAGAAGAAAAACCTCAAAAGGAAAGAAATTCTGTCCACAGCTTAACTGCTCTGTGCACTGGGAAACTAGCTTAATTTAGTCTGACAGATCAGAGGTTCACCACTGATGAATACAGACACTACAGTATTAGTGAATATTTCAGGAATAAAAGTTACAAAAATTTCAATGGAAAACTTGTAAGGAAAGTGAATACCCAAAATAACCACTATGTGTGACATCCTCTAGACCACCTTTATAGGTTTCATCATCACAAAAAGGCTAAAACAAAGCCTCTCTAGAAAATGCAATACTTTGAAACTGCAATTATTTTTGTTGTCACTGTTACATTTTCACTCAAAAAAGTAATTTAAACTCAGCCAACCAACCACTCTGAATGCATGAATACCATGGATTAAAGTTTCATCAGTAAAGCCAATCATCACTGACCCTTTTTACACTCTATAAAATGAAAATACAGTTAAGATTATTTTGAAAGAACAGTGAAACACTGTAATAGTCTAGTAGTACTATCTGTCAACAGACAAATGGGTATAGAAAATATAGTATTTATATTCAATGGAATACTCCTCTGCTACAAAAAAGGATGAATATGAACTATATGTAGGAAAATGGATGCTCCTTGAAAACAGGGGGTCGGGGAGATAGCTCAGTAGAGTAAGCACTTGCCTGGCAAGCGCAGGGTCCTGAGTTCAATACCCAGTACTGAAAAAAGCAAGCAAGCAAGCAAACAAGCAAACAAAATAAAGTAAATTAGATACATAAGCTTGAATACCATGATTTCTCATATATGATAAATGCAAATACAAACATAGAACAAAATAAAAGATAAAAGGAAACAGAGAGACAGAGCTCTGCAAATGAGAGCAGGAGGAAGAGGTAAGAGGAGCGCACAGGGAGGAGGAGAAGGGATGTGAAACAGGAATTAAGATGCTGCACTAAACACCCACAATGGAAGTAGTCAGTATGTGGGGCAAACATATACTAATAAATAAATAAAAATGTAAAAAAGTCAAATAATAAAAATCAAAAACAGTAACCTCCAGATGAAAGAAAAGGTACATAACTCTAGGACATATTATACAAAGTGTCTAAAAACAATAGCCACCTCTCCTTAGCCACAGAGCTTCCTTTCACTGGAGTAGGAGTTCTGAGCAGCTGGTGGGGCAGTGCTGACCGGTGAGTGACAGAAAGAGTGAGGGAGGGGTAGAAGCTGGCAAAATAAGCTACAAACCAGTGAGCAGGTAAGACAGTGCTACAACCCATTCTTCTGGGCCAGGAAATAGCTCAGTGGCACAGCGCCTGCCTGGCAAATGTGAGGTCCTGAGTTGATTCCCGGCACAAAAAACCAAAACTGAAACAAAACAAAAAAATTCTTCTAGCAAGAAGAGAACACAGGATGAAGGTATTACCTTCCAAATAACATTCACTCAAACTTCTACTTACTTCTGGGCTCAGGACTGCAGTGCTGTCACTCGGTACATCTTCTTCATATCCTTTATTATGGAAACTTTCTACTTCATGACCTGTGCTTCCTTCGCTTGGGCACTTGTTATATGAGCATCTTGGACTGTTGCTGCAGTGGGAAAACTCGCATTTACTGTCCCCAATCTCTGAGGGTGTACATGAAAGGTGGGGAGAACCACTGTCATCCTGATACGGCGGTGGCTGCAGCTCGTCCAGTGGGGGGGTTCTTCTCATTCTCTGAATGCAGTTTCCTGACAATGATTAAGAAGCAGGTCACTGTTTCCAGTTAGCCTCAACATGCAGTATGGTCTGCAATAACTGTGAAGAACTTAAAAACTGGATTAAAAAGTTGCAGCAACATGATATTAGGCTTATTAAATAAGCTTTCTTCTCAGGTACAGAAATAAAATAATGACTCCTTGCTCTTCCCCTTCTGCACAGTAAGATTAGGAAGTAGTAAGAGAGATCCTGCTATGCACCAGACAACTGAGTATTAAACAGCTCATTCGGTTCTCTCTCCTGCCAAGGCTGGCAGCATACTTGCTTCATCTAGCACTCCTTTGCTTTTCTAGCCAAAGCAATAAAAAAGTAAAAAGAAAACCTGGTAGGAAAAGCAAACATGAAAACCTCACAATTTTCTGCTACAGAGATGAACACAAGCCAGCACTCAGCTTAGCAGTGCCTAGACTGCTCCCCCTGTGTACCCCAGATCCAGAATCCTACACAAGTGCCCATGAGCAGGCCCAGTCCCTGCTGGGCAGTGTGCAGCAGACAGCCAAGATGCAAAGCCATGCCTCTGGCCCCTGCAGTGCAGACCCCACCCTAGCCTGTCCCCACCTTGCTATTATCCATTGTAGGAAGCACCCTGATAGCAGGAAACCACATTTACTTCATTCTTTCCCATATTTCCTCAAATGATTTATGTCAATGACTGAAAGAAACACACCTGTGAACAACATGGAGGTAGGGCAGGAAGGGACATAGAAGCAGGCCGAGTCTGCATAGAGAGAGCTTGAGTACGATAGCAAATACCAAACATTGCTCATGTCTTATGGGATTATGGATCTCCTTTCTCATAAGGAACCCTGAGGAAGGTACTGTGTATTATAACTGCCATGGAGTTCAGTTTAAATACTCAGAAAAGTCTCTCTGTGCTTCCTAATAGTGGATACATTTCACATAAAAACTATAAAGCTCATTTAAAAATCACTACAACATCTGGCTCAAATAAAAAGTATTAATTGGTGTTAACTTGGCATAAATTTATATATTTCACCTGAAATGTTAATTTTCAATTTTAAAAGTGAAGCTCTTATTTCCTAAGTCAGTATACTAACTTTAAAATAGATTACTGAGTTAAAATACCTAAAGCTAAATCAGAAAAAATATATTACACACACTGCAAGCAGCAGCCAAAGAAGACACAAGTCCAGCACAATACAGACAAGGGGCTTTAAAGCAACTAGGTGGCTCAACCCTCTTGTGAGTGCTGAGTGTGAAGCTGGCCCCGTGGGCAGCCAGCCCCACTCATACAGGGTGGTCAGTGAGATGCAAGCAGCATATCTTGGAGTGGGCTTCCAAGAAAGCTTCTGGTTTCTTGGTAATAGCTGGCAGACTGTCTGTACCTCACTTCGTCCCTCTTATATCCCTCCTGCTTGAGGATGCAGCAGTTGCCTGTGACCATGAAGTGACTGGCATGTGAAAAACCTAAAGGATGGAGCAGAAACATGAAGGGCATCCAAGTATCTGAACCTGAAAACTTCGATGGTTGAGAAAAACAAATCCCAGTTTGTCCAGTAACAAAACAATGCAAAATTTGACAGGTCAATTTCTACTGTTTTAAGTAATTCTACCAATACAGTTTATAAAAGATTAAGCAACATCCTCTACTTCTTTAACAACGCATATTTAGTCAGCCATCAAATTAAATGGTAACATCTAAATACTTACTGTAGCCAGAAGTCAACTAAAAATTTCCCAGTACAGTGAGTGGCATGGGAGCCAGCACACAACCTTTCCTTTTACCTTTTCTCTGAAAAGAGGCAATCTTCCCAGCAAGCTCAATACACAGCCTTGCAGATCTCACTGGAGAGAAGTGAGTGCTGTGTTTTTCTAAACCACCACTGGCAGGAGAAAGGGGGTCACCAAAATTGGCTTAGTTTGATCAGAAGCCATAAACAATTTGAAGGTAGCCATGGGTAAGCTTATGGACCAAATTGATCTATATGGAAAATAACATATGCCTGAGCAAGGTAGGTTCAAGGAGGAAGAGATGGAGGACACGGGCTGGAAAGGAAGCGCAGTCCAGGCCTGGCAGGCTCTGCCCCCCAACTCTGCAATTTGATGTCAGTTTTTATACTGATGGCATTTTTTCTCACTGTGCCTCCTCTTCCCCCCAGAATAATTGTCCTATTAAAATAATCCTAGAAGCTGCCCAGTAGCTATTGTTTAGATGTAGTTTAACTTTGTTCCAGAGACCAAGGCACAAATCACACAAATAGTTGTGATATCTAAAGATGTCTAAGGAGGCTTAGTGGGTAGATCTTACTACTGTGTTCTAGATTTGATAAAAACAATATGAAAGTTGTGTGAAACACTTATTTTAGCCAAAGTATATACTCAAAATTTAGAAAATAGTGCCACATTTTTATTTTTACTTGTATTTCTACAAGTAAACTTTGTATTTCACTTGTCAAAGTGAAGAACAGGGCCGACCAAATAGCTCAGCAGATTAAAGGGCCTGCTTAGGCAGACAAAGGGGCCAGGAGTTCGATCCCCAGGCCTGCCATGTGGGCCCTGCCCCAGGACATGCTGAGACTGGGATTGAGACTGGGTGTAGTGGCGCACCCTGTAATCTCAGCACTTGGGAGGCTTAAACAGGAGAATCACTACAAGTCTGAGCTACACTGTAAGACCTTATAGATCCTGTGAAGAACATACAAATGTGGAATTAAAATTGCACCGAAAGATATATTGGACTACTTTGCTTAATTCATGCACCCACAATATATGAATGGCAATGGAACACCCATCTCTGACAAAAGTAAACAATAAATGAAGGACCATTTTGTAGTGAAAATATATATATATTTCTGTAAATACAAAATAGTTAGCATAGATATACAGCTACTTTTTTTTAGTTCAATGAGAAGAAAGTTTTGAACTAAGTGTTTGATCAAGATATGTCTGCATCTTGTACTATGAATAACTACTATGAAGACAACAATATGCAATGTATTCATTATTGCAACTGTCCTACTAACCTGTTTTGAAACTCTTTGTTACTTCTTTCTCAATAAAGTTAATAAAAAATTATAATTATAAATAGACTAGTCAGATTTCATTATTTTTCAATAAGCAGAGATCTCTTATCAGAAAAATTCAGAAGGAATAAAATCTTGTGCCTGTAATAAAAAATACATATAGTCATAAAAATCTCTTTTAAAATCTGTATTCTACCTCAAGTTGTCTACACAATGTGATACCTAAGATTTGGCTTAAACTTAAATTGATATTAGAAAATGTTAAGGCATTTGTTTTATACAGTATAATGGTTAAGTTGCACAGAAAACATCAACTGTAAAAAGAAACTTCTATCAAATGCTGAAATGATGCCATCCATTTCCTTAATTCTTGCTTGGCTACCTAACTTCACAGCCCTACATTTATGGAAATGTTATGACCATGAAAGGCCTCAGTACAAATACTTCTGAAGTGTTTTAGTTTGCCATCTGCACATTACACAGCACCTGTAGAGTAAGATAAAACATTCTCTTCCAGACCCTAACAAAACAGCTTTCACACACATACAGAACAGACCAACAGCTCCTCTTCGCCTTGTGTTTTAAGACAGTGATGACAATGGCAGCTCTAAAAAATGGTGAATAGCCAACAGCTACAGAATTCACCTTTACAGTACCAGTGAGAATATGCCAAAACTAAATAGGCTGGGGAATAAATTAAGGCTTAACACATCTTACAAAGTTTGAAGCAAAAAGGATGCAAGTGCAAGGCCCTGAGTTTGATCCCTGGCACTGCCAAAACTAAATAAATGAATAAATAAAACTAAATTGTACACTTGAAAATCATTAGCAAATCAAAATATAGTTCATTGAAAACACTAATGGCTGGGGAGCTAGCGCAGTGGTCTAAGCACCTTCCTGGAAAGTTCAAGGACCTGGGTTTGATCTCCAGTACCACAGGTCATGCTGGCTGGGAAGCCCAGGCACATTGTGCCAGCCACTGAAACTGGGTGTGGTAGAGGCTGAAGCAGGAGGATCACTACAAGTACAAGCTGTGTAGCAAGACCCTGTACCAAATAAATGTATAAATAGGTTTCAAAAATACTAATAAAAATGTTAAGTTGCTAAGACACACTAGTCTGGAAGAAAAGAGAAACAGCATCAATTATTAATGTCAAGAGTAGAAAAGAAGAGATCATTTCAAATCCTGCAGACATTCAAACATCGGTATTCTTCCCTCTGTGCTAAAGCTACTCAGTAGGGCACAGGGAGATGGGGTCCACCCTGGAGGTGGCAAGGGAAGTCACAGTGGCCTCCAGCAGCATGTCAGAGCCCAGGGGATAAGGAAGATGGATGTGGGTGGAACTCCCAGTGTGCTGCTATTTGAGGGCCCAACTAACACAGGTGTTGGTTTTCATTTGGAAAGTCAGGTCTAGACAGAGAACCCAAGGGGAACAAGAACTTTCCTCTCAGGGAATGGCCAGGACTGGGTGCCAGTGCTCAGCCAGGAAGCGCAATAGGGCGGCCTGCATAGGAAGCTGGAGCGCAGGGAGCCAGAAAGGTCCAGTGAGGGCAGCCAGCCCCTCGACAGGATACAGAGGAACAGGTTGGCCTGCAACAACAAAACCTACTCTGGAGTAAGAGAGAAGGGAGGCAAGCGGGCAATACAGCCATAAGCTTAAAACAGGGTGAACCCCTCAGGGTGTACAGGGTGGTGTCTACACAGAGGGTTCCTGGTGAAGGATCTTGGAGCTTTTCACAGTTAGGAAACCAGCCCTGTGCAAGATAGGGAGTGTGTCTGGTGTAGGGAGCCTGGAGCCTAGTGTTAGAGCCCAAGTTGAGTGAAGAGGCAACTACGCAGGAAAAAATAAAGTCTTGGACCTCAGTACAGTACTGAATTTAAGCAGGAAGTACGTCAGAGTGAGGAATGATTAGGGTGTGGGTTAGACCTATCAATCATGGAGATCCAGGAGACTTAGCTCTGCACCTGGGCCCAATTAGGAAGTACAATCTTCAAATCTTCTTGCAAGAAATCAGGCAAATTTTTGATAAGATGGTCTAGATTTGACATCAGTTTGAGGAGTGAGGGATACAAATGATGCTGCCATTAAGTTACTGTTCCAGTTCTCCCTCTCTCTCTCTCCCTCTCTCTCTTCTCCCCCTCTCTCTAATCAGCTCTCACTCTGCAGAACATACTTCTCTTCCTACTTTTAATTGGTTTGCACTTGCTCTGCAGAAGTGCAAAACTTCTTTTCCTACCTTTAATAAACATAAACTTCACTACCTCTTGTGTTTGTTTTGTTCAATTTTTTGTTCAGACCAAGAACCTGAAAAGAATCTCTACAAAGAGTCCCTAGAATCTGGTAACAAGAGCATATTTAAGGTGATGAGGGTGTCCAGCGGTCTGAAAGGTGAGAGCCAGCATCTCCACAAGGATTTCTACAAGATGGCAAGGCGACGGGAGGCACCAGGGCCCAGAAGAAGCACTCGCAGAGAGATGGGAGGGAAGAGTGCAGAGGGGTCCACCAGGAAGTGTGCAGGGCTAACAGCAGTAAAGTCCGCCTCTGTTAGAGAAGGGATGTACAAATACAGAAAACAAGAAAAATAGGCCCAACTCTATGGGGTTAAGATTAGAATTAACACTACCAATGTGAATTCACATTTTTAATTACAGAGATAGAAGTAAATGCAATTTTAAGTGTGCCCTTGCTTGTACACACATCCCTACACAGATACCCTAACTCTGAGCACTGAAGGCTGAGACCACACCTCCTCGGCACAGTGAGCACAGCCAGTGCTCACGTGTTGGCTTCTGAATCCCTTCTCCACTGCAAGGATGCAGACTCCTTGAAGAGCTAGGTGAGGACAGTACAAGAAGGCCTTAGAAAAGCTGTTGTGTTGAAAGTGAGGACATTTTCAAGGATGGGAGATGTCAAAGGACAGATAAGGCAGAGTGAACAGGACACCACCAGGCAAACGCCAGGAACTCCTTGAGCTTCAAAATACAAACCTGTGTTAACAGACTATAACTTATTAAAGAAAAGAGGAAACTACCAGTTGATAAAATACAAGTAGGTACGTAAGTAAACTGAAGGAGTTTTGCAGAACTGGGTATATGTATAATTACAAACTACCTTTCCACAAAATAGCTATTAATTACAAATGATAGCTACTACAGAGAAGACTAGTTGATGCCACACTGACAGAGACAGGGGAGTGAACACAAGTGACAAATCTCAATTGTGCACCATCTAGTAAGGCGCAAAGAGAGAAGCACATCTCACAATCTATGCAAGAGTACCTTCACAACACAACTTGCAACCCAGTAAAATGGGCCCAAGGAAAAACGGAAAACTATGTAATCTAATATCTATTGTAGAATTGAATCTGTAGTTTAAAACTTCCCCCAAAAGAAAAGCCCAGGCTTGGATGGCTTCTAAGCTTACACAAAATGTTTCAGGTGATATTAAGAGAAAAAGAATATTTCTTAAATTACTTCATAAAGTCAAAATAACTTTGACACTAGGACTTAAAAATGTGTCTCTATAAGAAAAAAAGTATCAGCTAATCCCTCTTGTGAACATAGGTACTAAAAAGCTCTCTACAAAATACTGGGGAAAAACCCCTGCAGCTATGACAAGCTGTGCTTGCCATCACAACCAACTTGGGTTTACACTAGGAATGCTGGGTTACTCTGTATCAGCTTAACACTCAAAATTTTTAATAAAGTTCTTGAAGTGAAAGAATAAAGGTAAAAAATAATATGATAATTATAATATCTTTAAGAAGTATTTGATAAAATTCACTACCCACTCACAATAAAATCTCTAAGAAAATTTAGAAGGTAATTTTCTTTATCTCCTAGAGAGTACCTGTGAGAATGAATGCCACAACAAACACATTTAATGGTGAAATGTCTAAAGTTTTACCTCTGAAATACAGGCTGCCTTTCATCACTACTTTTATGCAGTAATGTACTGGAAGCCTTAGCTCATGCAATAAAGCAAGAAAAAAATAACATAGGATGATTGGAAAAAATAAAACCTTCACTACACTCAGATGAGGACTGGGATGTAAAAAATAAAAATAATTTAGATAATCTATGAGAGTTAGTATGTAATAGGGTATAAAATTAGTATTTTAAAGAATCAACTCCTACACACATGCAATGAACAATTAGAGAGTAAAATTTAAAAACAATCCCATATAATAGAATCACATAAAATCAAACATTTAAGAATGAATCCAAGAAATCAGCTTGCTGTTATTTTTCTACTTCTTGAGTTTCTAAGTAGAATAAATACAGCAAACTCTAAGCAGTAGTTATGTTTTAGAAGATAACATTTGGAAACATGCAGTGTCCTTTTTATAAGACATACAAAAAGACAAGCAGTCTTGAGAATCACATATGCAATTGGTATTTTGATCAGTATTGCATTAAATCTGTGCAACAGTTATTTGGTAAATACCTTCACTACCTGGGAAATTGCAAAAGTCCTAGGCTTGAAAAATGACAGCAGGTTTTCATGACCCAAACTACTCCGACTGCAGTTGCCATTGCAGTGGGTTATCCTCACTGAGTCAAGTAAGGCCTTTGATATTTGCTATTTGACAGGTGCTTTTTCTTTTATAATAATCCAGATGAAGAAAAGTGGGCAGGTTTGTTGCAAGGCCAGCTGTACCTCCACTGTCCTCCAGTGAGACAAAGTCGTCAGCTACAACACGCTCTGTAGAGGTGCAGCCTGCCTCAACATTACACTCTCCATCTCTCAGAGCAAAGCAAGAGAGGGCAAGAGGGCAGAGCAGAGACACAAGGGGCCTTGGCAAGACATACCTGTTAGGCACGCTTCAGAAGGAAAATTTACCTGAGTTCTGGGGTTTGCATCCTCAGGAAAGTTCCTAAGGACCCAGGGATTTGATAAAATATTCCTACCAAAGTCAAAGAGGACTTACTATTCCTTGTTTGTCTCCCACAAAGAGACAAAGGCAGAGCTGGCCTCTTTATACTTGGAAACAGCACACTATATATTTGAATATAAATCTGTAATCTATTTTTTATTCTATTTTTATTTTTTCTATATTTAGGACAGCTTCTACAGGATCTTATTAAGTATCTCAGACTCATAGTGATCTGCCTGTTTACAGTCTCCCAAGAGCTGGGATTACAGGCATGTGCTACAACGCCCAGTCTCAATCGCTGTCTCGGAGTGCCCAGGGGCGGGGCTGGCATGGCAGGCCCAGGGATTAAATCTCCAGCCACTGAATCTGTGATCCATTTATAAGTAAAGCTAAAAAGCTATTAGTTTTCAATAGTACCCAAAGACAAGTTCCTCCAAACGATGTAGGTCAGCATGAAAAGCACTACATTTGATTGTTGAAACTTGGCAAACTAAAAATGGAGGTATATAAAGTAAAGTTATATTAATATAATGAGCTGTGAATGGCTCAAGTCAATAACTTCTGTGGATAACCTGCTTTTATTGTGGACTTCTGATCTGTGTTGGATTGTTTTATTTAAAAACCATATATATATATATATATATATATATATATATATATATATATATATATATATATATATAAAATTAGCCATCCATGCTTTGAAAATCTGTAACATATGTATCATTG
This sequence comes from Ctenomys sociabilis, assembly GCA_004027165.1. NCBI lineage: Eukaryota > Metazoa > Chordata > Mammalia > Rodentia > Ctenomyidae > Ctenomys > Ctenomys sociabilis. The sequence goes on along the minus strand of PVKA01009524.1, from coordinate 46,415 downwards.
TATGTTACCCTGTTTATGTCATTTGTTCTCTTTGTCTTAGCTTCTATTTTTCATTCAAGTTAAAATATAAATAAATAAATTAAAAACAAAGAATCTTGACAAATTAAATTGTATTCAGATGTCTGTAGGAAATCATGATGCTAAAGTTATCACTGGGAAATTCTGATGGTAGGATTGCAGTGGAGGTCCCTATATATATATATTTTTTTTTTTCAGTACCAGGATCAAACTTGGGACCTTTTGCTTGCCAGCCAGGTATTCATGCTACTGAGCTATCTCCCTCACCCTACAAGGTTTTCTTTTATAAAATGTAGAAACACATTTTATTAGAAATTAGAATCCATGTTATTTTTATCTCATGCCTTGAAACCATAAGCTTTTCTTAGTTTATTTTCTGATGGTATGAAATGATCCCTGACTCAACCATGTTCCTCATACAGGTAATAACTTCCTTCCAGTATAATCTTTTTCAGTAATCTACTTTTTGAGTGAAAAATTAATTCATTGCCACTCACTTCTTGGCACTTGGAGCTTCAAAACAAGACCACATCCACTTCAGCAAGTGAGGAGTATTTCTTTCTAAGTAGCACTAGGCCTGTGAGGAGTATCAGAGAAGAACTGGAAGATAAAGAAGCACCAGGCTGCAAGGTGACCAGCTGGTCCAGTGTGAAGCAGATGGCACAGGATCACAGAGAGCAAAGGCGGGGTGTCCAGCTACACCCCACCACCAAGGGCAAGCCACAGGCAAGTGCTGCAGCCATGCTGTTCTCCCTTGCTTACCCTGTACCCCAGGCCTCAGGAGGAGCACCCCAGTAGCAGCCACTGAGGAGGGCACTCATACCTAGTGATACACCAATACCAACAGAAGTGGACATTGTGGTGTCAACAGTCCCCTTTACAGGTAGCCTACAAGAGCAGAGAAGGGAGATCCCGGTGACAGTCCCTCATGGTCTACTTGGTCTTCAGCTCTGCCTAGGCAGTGGCTCTCCTTTGCTGGGTGGCTGCCAGTGGTCTGCTGGATGTAAGGACACTATAGGACTGTGTCATCTGGAATGACTCTAGAGGTTGAAAACTCTACTTAAAGCTCCAGCAAAAAACTTAAGTGTGCACCAAATATAGTGACTTTAAAAACTTAATCCTATGTGTTTTGGTGGAATTCATCCCCATATTGTAAATTTTTTAACTGTTGTAACTATATTAACTACAACAACTTGTTTTGCTTCTTTTTGAATCTGTTGTCAAATAGCAAATAAAATTTTTAACATTTATCATTAGCTTCCTTATTTATTTCATGAATAGCATCTAAGAAGTTCCACAATCGAGCTCAGCATGACTCTCTTCCAAATGAATCTTTAATCCCTATCCTTAATCATATTACTCTTTAATCAAGAGTTTCCAGATGTTTTACTAACATACACTTGTCAGGTTCTAATTCAAACTCTCTACAAGTGATATATCAGTGCTGCAGTTATAGCATCATTATTGTGTTTTCTGAACGTGTTGTAGAACTAAGTGTTTTGTAATTTAAGTGTAGGTGAGTATAGAAAACTAGCTCAGGATGCTCATGTTCATTTCTCCAGTTGTGTTCTATCCCAGCCATGTGCAGCCTGCAGCCTCCGGGCTACATGTGGCTTTGGGCAGCAGGAACTTGAGCCCACAAGATCATGACCTGCGAACACTCATACAGCACAATGCAGGTGGAGTTGGTGAACGATCTGTGGGGGCGACAAAAGCAGCTGTGTGGGGAGGACGTGGCGCAGCATGGGCTCACTCTCCTGTGCTGCTACATGGTCAACTGAAAGGAAACTTTCACACATCAGACCTCACATGCATTTGCAAGTTGGTGCGGAAAAAAATGCAATGATTACCACTAAGTGTGCTTTAACCTGCTCATATGTGCGTGAAGACAGGCATTTATTCTTAAGCATGAGCGAGAGCTTCTTATGTAATCATTAAACATGACAAGATGTGTTGCTTTATAAGTGAGTTAAAATAGGTTTTCTTTCACAATTGTGCTACTGGAAGTATAAAGATGTTTCCAAGAGAGCTCATGATATTCTTACAATTATGACACTACCAATACTAGAAACGGTAGAATAAGAAATAGAGAAAAAGGAGGTCTTGTTACTTACATACATTAACTATATCACATACTGTACATGGGGTCCATGACAACACTTTACTCAGTGCAACTCAGGTAAGCCCAAAGGCTAGACACATGTATTCTGCACCACATTAAAAACTAGATCCTTGATTTTACCTAGAGGAAGACTCAACCTTGCCAGGCTAAAGGGGCAAAATATTTTGTCATTATTAGTATCATAGTTCTATGGGAAAACCCTAATGTGTTTTCCAAAGAAAGCCCCAGAAATCAAGCCTCTGTTAGCCCCCCCACCCTTGAGGACTCGAACTTCGCAGCCCCGTCATGCCCATGCCCCACCACTTCCTGCATCCGCCAAGCTTCTTGATGCTGCCTTTCATCGAGATTCCTCCTCCCCCTTTCAATTAGGTGATTTCACCTGCTGTCATTAGGGACCAGTTCTAACAACTGCTACTCTCTGTGGTATCAAAGTTTCATTCCTTTCCACCCTTCCTGGCTGATCACACATCTCAAACAAGCACCATGTGTGTGCTGGGTTAAATGCTCATACGCACTTCTTCAGCACACATTGCTTTGATAATTTACAAAGCATTTCAATTATGTGTTCAGATGTTATAATTAAGCTTCCTGTAAGCGTAGGTATGTCTCTTTTATCTTTGTACCTACAGTGCCTAGCAACACAATTGACAAAACATGATTACTAAAACACTTTAAAAAAGCATAAACTCACACTGGGGTTGTTTTGCTTCACCCTCAAGGAACAGAAGAATAGATGATACTGAGAGATTGCTAACTGCTCAGTTTTAGAACTCTAAATTAAAATGTTACAGAAATATTATTTTTTTAAATGTATCAATTATTTAATTAGGTTCTTAGTAAGAAATTTAAAGCATTAAGTTATGAGGATAAGTTCCATTAGAGCAAAAACAGATTGCAGGTAGCCCTTGAGCTGAGGAATAGCTACAAGTTTTACTAAAATCTCTGAGTCCACTGCTTTCTGATCCACCTTGTGCTGCTTTGAAATCTGGTATCTCTCTTTTTTGGTGTCCAAGATCTCACCCTCCTGGTGTCTGGGCTTCCGCAGTTTCCTCTTCTTGAAGTAAGCATCAGTGAGGTGTTTGGGAATTTTCACTTTGCTGATATCAATTTTTGCAGAGCTAGCAATGACAAATTTCTGGTGTGTTTTTCGTTGAGAACACGATTAAGGCAAAGAGGCTCAGTCATAAGTAGCAAGACACTGGCCAGTCACTTCAGGAAGACCACTCTCTTGCCTCTGTGATGGATGTTCAAGATGGTGCCAGGAGTGATGCTAGCTCGAAGTTTCCACACATGCTGACTGAAGGGTTTCTTGCTATGGCTCAAGAGCTTTCGGCTCACATCTTCAGTAGGGTAGTACCTAGGCATTTTTCAAAGCTTAACCACCAAGTACCTCCATTCTTGTCCCAATCAACCAGTTTTGTGATCGTTTTGTGATCGTTGCAAGAACTTTCTCCTCCTATTTCATCTCAACTTTTGAAAGTACAAGCTGTGTACTTTCTCTTGTACAAAATCTTTCTGGAATACATGGCACATCAGGAATATCTACCAGGAATATCTACCCATTTTGAACTTTTTGCCTTCTTCACCTTACCCTTTTTACCAGTACCACTGACAGAAGCCTTCTGGGCTTCTTTTTTCTTCTCTTTAGTGTCTGTCTTCTCAGTTTTTTTCACCCACCATCTTGTAAGAGGGAAAGAGAACTAAGTTTTCCCTACAGAAACATTATGATATAAGAAAAAGACTAAGAAGATCTATCCCTTCCAAGCTGGAAACAGTGACACATGCTGTGGTCCTAGTTTAGGGAGGTAGCAGGATTACAAGTCTGGGCAAACAGTGCCATAGTGAGGCCGCATCTCAAAATTAAAAAGGCCTGACATTGCAGCTCAGGGTGAAGGGTGTGGGCTAAACCCCCAAGATCACTGTGCCCCACACAAAACACCCTTCCAAAAATAATATTGTAAAAAAAAACAAACTGGAAAACAAAAGCCTAAAAAAGAAGTTAAAGTAGGGGCTGGAGTTGAAGCAAAGAATTTATTGGATATTACAGACCTGGAAGTGACAGTATTTCTTTCAGGGATACTGCAGGGTATTTTGTTCACAAAATGCCTAACTCATTAAATAAGATGCTAACTAGAGAATTCCCACTAGTGTTCCTATTATAATGCTGATTTTATGTACTTGTTTATTCATTCAAGCAATGCAAGGGACCAAACCCAAGGTCTTATGTATACTAGGTAAATGTAAGCTACATGCACAATTCCCTGATATAATTTAAAAATGCAAGGTACCTAGGGATGGAGGAAGACAGAAGGGGCAGCAGGGGAGATAGGCAGGGAGTAAAAAGATCAAGATTGGATATGTTTATGTACCTATTCCCCACCACAGATATAATTATGTATTACAAATATATACTAACAGAAAAAGGGAACAATAGAGTATATATTTCAAGACCCTTGCTAAAAATTCACTGGAAAACCAGAGCAGCAAAATCTAGGGCCAAATTTAATGATATATATTTTATCATCTTTAAAATAACATGGTATCAGTAATAGTGGCTCACACCTGTAATCCCAGTGCTTGAGAGGCTGAGACAGGAAGACGGCTACAAGTGTAGGCCAGCCTGGGCTAACAAACGAGATCAAGGACAGCCTAAATTGCATAGCAAGACCCTGTCTCAGACAGCCAAAAATATATACATAAAATAAAATAAAAACTATTGATAGAATTAAGCAGAATTTCTTCTCTTTTACTTAACTGTGAAAGTTTGAGACTACTATCACTTTTCAGCCTCTTGGCCAAGAAATAAAAAGAGTATACAATACTTGACAAATTAAATTCCTCATTAAGTGTTGAAAGTTGTCAGAAATCATAATGTATATGTAAATCAATTTAACATTTTAACAGTTCTGTCATTGTATCAGTTCATAATTTTAGCATTATGCTTATTACTACTCAGCATTACTCTTCAGAATATATAATAAATGGTTAAAAACAGTACCAAAGAAAGACTGTCCAACAGGAAGTACCTGGTCCTGGGCTGATCCTGGGGCTGTAAGTATGGAGCACATTGTATAAAACACTGTTCTCAGGCACAAAACAAGCAGCAGAGTAGGGGCAGCAGAGTGCCCACCTGCCACAGAGAATTGGACCTGGGCATGGTGACAGGCTGGTGGACACAGCGGCAAGACACTACGAGAGAAGGAGTGGTGAGAGAAGCTCGCTGGAGTTGCAGGGAGCCCAGGCCAGTGGCCAGGCTTGTGCCCTGTGCAAAGCAGGCAGCAGCAGCAGCCACAGTGCCAGGTGAGAAGCATAGAGATGCCTGGAGGCCTCAGTGCCGGGTGGGCACTCCGATCTCCTCCTGTGGTCAGCCCTTAGGACATGAGATGACGAAGTCCTGCCCCTTTAACGTATACTTGAGGCATCCCTGACTAAAAATAAATTACACCCTTGTTAATGGGTTTGACAAATGCAGTTTGGTAGTGTCCACCACAATAAAGGCTGGGGCACTGCCACACTCCCAAAGTTTCCGCATGTCCTTTTCTCTCCCACAAGTCCAGCCTCAGACCAGGCACTGAATGGCCTCTTCTTAGTGACTATACCTAGGCCTCTGCTAGAATTTTCCATAAATGGAACCATTCAGTACTGCTGACATCTGGGATCTTTCCCTTTTCCTGAATACTGCAGTCTAACTATGTCACTGCATCTATTTGGAATTTGTAGTTTTTATTTTTAAGCAGTACTTCACTATGGGGATTATCACAACTGATCTATTCAAACTGTGTTCCCAGTGGCCATATCATTCTGGATTCTGTGGTACTGCCTGGATGCAGGGCTTTAATTCTCCCACCAGTGATGTCTCCCAGTGCTTCTGGTGTGCAATTCTGTGAATGACTAGCAACTTCAGCATGTTTTCACGCACTTATTGGCCACTCAGGCATTTTCTGTAGTGAAACATCTGTCCAAATCTTGTACATTTTAAAAGCAAGTCGCTTGCTCCTTCTTCCTGATTAGTAAGCATTCTTTATGCAAACAGAATACAGGTCTTTCATAAAACATGCTTTTCAATACTCTAACAGTCAGTGGCTTGTCTTTTCATGTCCTTTGAACAACTTTTCAATGTTGTCATCAAATTTTATGATTATACTTCTGATATCTGGTTTATAAGATCTTTTTAAAAATCTTTTTATGTATTTATTTGGTACAGGGTCTGCCTACACAGCTTGGACTCATAGTGATCCTTCTGTTTCAGTCTCTTTAGTTCTAAGATTATAGGTGTTAGCCACCACTCCTAGTTTCAATGGTCCATACGATGTGCCTGGGGTTCCAGGCCAGCATGGCATGCAGCACTGGGGATTGAACCCAGATCTCTGCACTTGCCAGGCAGGGGCTTAGACTGCTGAGCTATCTCCCTGGCCCCATGATTTACAAAATCTTTGACTAAATCAAAAATCAAAGTTGTTTGCACCTAGTAATCCATTAAGTTTTGGCCTTACACTTATCTGCATGAATTCACTGGAATTTTTATGCAGGGCTTAAGATATTTTCCATATGGATATTCAGTTATATCACCACTTACAAAAAAGATGTTTTCTTACTGGGCACTCAAAAGGAACCTGTAGGGACGACTGCATATCGGTGATATTCTCTGGGTCTAGCTAAGTGTGATGCACAAATCCACAATTACAGCACTGTACAGAGCAGCTCCACTGCCCTAAGAATGCTCTGACTATCTTCACTCCTTCCCTCATCAAGCCTGTCAACAAATGGATCACTGTACCACAAAACCTCTGGTTTTGCTTTTTCAGAATGCACAGCAAGAATTTTACAGAATGTAGTCTTCAGATAGGCTTCTTTCACTTGGTGGTGCTCCACTCTAACTTACACATGGTCACTCTATTCACTCTATTACTGAAAAACATCTTGGTTGCTTCCGAGATCTAGCAATACAGTTGCTCCACACATCCCTATGTAGGTTTTTGCATGGACATAAGTTATCAACCTCTCGTATTGATAGGTGTGCCACTGCCAAAGCATATGGAAGTGCATGCTTTGTTCTGTGAAAAAAAGCCAAACTGTCTTCCATTGTGGCTGTAACAATATGAATTTACATGAGTAGTAACCAAGCAGTTTCTGTTGCTCCACACCCTTGTTAGCATTTAGCATCATAGTGTGTTCTAGCCATCCGAAAAGGTATGCGGTGTTCTATGTGCTTTTCATTTCAATACACATTCTAAGTTGTCAAATGCTACAAAAGAAAGGGAGGGAGGAAAGAAGGGAGAGAGAAAGACCGATAGGTACAAAGACAGATCAACCTCCTAGGATTTTAACTGAGCTCAGTTTTATTCTTTACATTAATTAAGGGAGAATATATTAATTAAAGGTTAGTATGTTGAACCATCTAATCAATAAATATGATACATAACTACATTTTAGCTTTCTTCAAATTCTCCCAACATTTTACAGCTTTTATTATAAAGGCTATTATAATAGTGTTATTCCTAAGGAATTTAGTTGATGCTACTGCTGTAAATTATGCAACCTGTATTTTATTCTATTTTGAAGAATAAAGATGAAAGCAAAAACAAATAGTGGAAACAAATACAAGGGCCAGCTATTTGGATTAAAGCACCTGCAAGCAGGCACAGGGGCTGGGGGTTTTATCCCCAGCCTGTGGTGCTGGCTCTGACCCCAGGGTGCGCTGAGACAGTTAATGAGACTGGGTATGGTGGCACGCACTTGTAATCCCAGCTCTTGGGAGGCTGTAAATGAGTCTGATCTAGTAGTGAGACCCTGAACACCCTGTAGACCCTTCCCTAAAAAAAAAAAAAAAAAAAAAAAAAAAAAGAAACAAATACAGAAACAGCATAACATACAATAGATATGATAGATTTCATAATGCAATATTTATACATTTATTTATTTATTTGATACAGGGTGTAACTATGCAGCTCAGACTCATAAAGATCCTCCAGTTTTCAACCTCTCCAGTACTGGGATTATAGGCATGCGCCACCATGTCCAGTCTCAGTGGCTAGCTTAGCGTGCCCAGGGATGGTGCCAGTATATCATGTAGTGCCAGGGAATAATGCAACTTTTAAAACTGTATTTTAACACTGCTTTGGCAGTATATACAAATGTGTTTGTTGGTGTATTTGACCTAGCAGTACCTATTGAAGATCCAAACTCTGAAATGTTCCAAAATCTGAAACTGAGGGCTGACATAATGTTACCTCACGGACACACTGCAGTAAAAACCAGGAGTGTTTTTTTTTTTTTTTTTTTTTTTTTTTTTTTTTTTTTTTTCAGTGCCACTTGCTCACAGCACTGCCTCCTGCTCCTCCTGCCATCGCAGCTACCTGAGTCACTCTCTGCACAGCTTGGCCGCCAACTGCCCGCAGGAGCTATGGGTGTTTGGAGTTCTTCCATACAACACGGCAGACACTGACAACAAAGAACAGTCTGAACTTGATCGAGATTTGGATGATGTTAAAGAAGTAGAAGAAGAAACTGGTGAAGAAACAAAAAACAAAGCATATCAGCTGACTGCTCAGATGTCGCAGAATCCTCAGATTCTTGCAGCCCTTCACGAGAGGCTAGATAGACTGGTAGAGGTACCAACAGGATACACTGAAAGCTAGACTAGGGTAGTTCAGAGAAGAGTGAATGCTCTTACAACCTTCAAGTGAAATGTGCACAGGTAGAAGCTAAATTCTATGAGGAAGTTCATGATCTTGAAAGGAAGTATGCTGTTCTCTATCAACCTCTATTCGATAAGTGACTTGAGATCATTAATGCAATTTATGAAGAAGAATATGAATGGAAAGATGAAGATGATGAGATTTCAGAGGAGCTGAAAGAAAAGGCCAAAAGTGAAGATGAGAAAAAGGATGAAGAAAAGACCCTAAAGGAATTCCTGAATTTTTGTTGACTGTTTTTAAGAATGTTGACCTGTTCAGTGGCATGGTTCAGGAATACAATGAACCTATTCTGAAGCATATGAAGGCCATTCAAGTGAAATTCTCAGAAGCTGGCCAGCCTATGAGTTTTATCTTGGAATTTCACTTTGAGCCCAATGAATATTTCACAAATGAAGTATTGATAAAGACGTATAGGATGAAATCTGAACCAGATGATTCTGATCCCTTTTCGTTTGATGGACTATAACTTAACGGGCTGTGCAAGGTGCCAAATAGGTTGGAAAAGGGGAAAAAATTGTCACTTTAAAAACCATTATAAAGAAGCAGAAACATAAGGGACGTGCAACAGTCTGTACTGTGGCTAAAACAGTTTCCAATGATTCTGTTTTTGGTTTTTTGCTCCTCCTGAAGTTCCTGAGTTCCTGAGAGTAGAGATCATGCTGCTGCTGAAGCTATCCTTGCTGCAGACCTGAAATTGGCCACTTCCTAGGGGAGCGTATAATTCCACCTATGATGAAGAAGGTGAAGAAGCGGATGAGGAAGGGGAAGAAGAAGGAGATGAGGAAAATTATCCAGATTATGATATATTCGATCCGATGAAGGAAAACCCAGTAGAATGTAAACAGCAGTGAAGCGGGATGTTTGTGGCCTTGAGGATAATGTGCACTGTAACGGCCGAAACACAAGTTACTATACACCACTTACTTCAAGCCTTATGTTTTTGATTCTTGATAGAATCACTAATCTTTTAAAAGGAATTGATGTTTTAAAGACCAATTTGTTCTAACTAGCATTTTGTCTATAGTTTTACTGTCAGGTACGTAGAATGCACAGATTCTCTGAAGTATGTTTGTTCACTGTTGCAATTTGGTTCTTTGCATCCTATAATTATTGGAGTATAACTGTGAAAATTAACTTTTTTCCCCCTAAGAACCAAAATAGTTTTCCTGGCGATAGCTCAGGGAGATAGCTCAGTAGAATAAGCACTTGCTTGGCTAGTGCAGGGGCCTGAGTTTAATCCCAGGTTCCACCAAAAAAACAAAAACAAACAAAATAGTTTTCCTGCTAGTAGTAGAGTGGGTTTAAGTCATCTGTATAGTCATGCTTTTCATTTATCTTACAGAAATGCAGTGACTTATACTGACAATTCATTATTTAAAGGAAAAAGAAAATAAACTTGTGGTTAAGAATATTAAATCTAATTGCTAGCTTATTAATGAAGTTTTATATTTTAGGTACAGTTAACTACAAGGAAGCCTGCCTTACATGGTTATGGTTATCATAGGGAGGTAAATAAAACTACAGAATTTTCAGAAGTTAACTGATAATATTTTACTTATTTCTAACTTTTACATCCATTAACTAAGCATGTTTTCTTTGTAGTAGGCTGTACCTTTTATTCTCCTGGAAAGGATGACTTTACATCATATGATGATTTCACTTTTTGTTGTTTGTTTGCTTTTTTTTGCAGTCAAACAAAAATGTTAAATACAATACAAACAAACCCATGAGTGCCTGTATTCTAAAACAGGAGTACCTTATAGTCTAAGTTTAATGTAGATTTCCTAGAAGTTCCTACATAATCATGCCGTTTACAAGTAAGTAGGGTTTCTACTTCCTTTCCAATGTCTATGAATGTTATTTTCTTGCCTTATTACACTAGCTAGACTTGATTAAAACAGTAAGTAGAAGGAATAATGGTGAACGGTGTAAACCCTGCTACTGAAGTCTTCATGTTTTAAAACATAAGAACAGTGTTAGCCTTATGCTAGTTTTGTTTTGTTAGATACCTATAATCATAGGTTGAAATTTATTATTTTTTTCATGAGTAGACACTGAATTGTAGATACTTATATGATTTTGTACTTTATATTCTTTTGTAAGGAAAAGGCACAGACTGATATTAAGATAAATTTGCAGGAATTAATTCTACTTGGTCATGATATTAATTAGTTAATTAGTTAATTCCTGAATTTCATTTGATAATAATTTTTTAAAAGCTTTAAAAATCCAGGTACATGAGCACTATATTAGTCTTTTTGTATTGTCCTCATTTATTTTTGCCTCTAAAAGAATTGCAAACTCAGAATATGTCTAGAATATGTTTTATACTTTTTTCTTTCTGGAATAGCTGTTGTGGAATTGGTAACTTTTCTTCCTTAAATAGTAAGTGAAATTCACCAATGAAGCTGTATGAGACCAACATTTTCTTTATGAGAACTGTTAAGTAATCACCATATAGAAAAATGAAGTTTTCTAAGTGAGGTTTGGCAATTTGTCATTAAAGAAATTATTTCATTTAAATTGTAAAACTGCTTGGCACAAAGTTTTCTCCTTTTTTTCTTAATGCCCACAGGATCTGGAGCAATAGGCCCATTCTATTCCTGATGCCGAGCATCAGTGTGTGTTCCTGTGTATCCTAGGGTCAACCAAACAAGAGGTTTCTAAGTTCTTACTAAGTTTTCTGAAGACCAACCCTTGGTTTTTAGTGATTTTCTCTTTTGTTTATTTCTATTTATTTCTACTCTTTCTTATTTCATGTGTCAATGCTCATTGTTGATTTTCTACTTTCAGGGTTTTATAAAAGCTCACAACTGAATTTTAATGTTCTCCCATTTTACTATAAACAATGACTTACAAATTTCTGTGTAAGCACTGTTTTCCTTCAGAAGAAAAAAAAATCAGAGTGCAAAATAATGTAACTAAAACAGATAAAAGGGTTAATGAGCCAGAGTACATGGAGTCTGTGAAAAACTAAACAAGGATTATAAGCCCTTAGCCAAATGTCCCGAAAGACAGAAGTCCCAAACTAGTAAAATCAGGAATAAAAAAGATAAAATTATATTCACATCACTGAAATTTAGAAGATTAACAAAGTATTTTCAAAATTCACATTCCAATAAATTAGAGAATCTGAAAGAAATACATAAATTCCTGGACATACATGACCTACCTAAATTGAACCAAGAAGATATCAAAATCTAAACATATCAAGAATAAGCAATGGTACTGAAGCAGGATTAAAACTCTTCTGGAAAAGCCCTGGGCCAAATAGATCTACAGCAGATTCTATCAGACCTTTAGAGAAGAGCTACATCAATATTCCTTAAACTTTTGCATACAATAGAAAAGAAAGATGTCCTCCCCAGTTCATTCTATGAAGCTACTGATGGGGTTTCAACAAAAAAGGAAAACTGCAGAACATTCTCAATGAAGAGAGATGTAAAAGTACACAATATGTTTCTCACTAACAATTTAAAAATCCTAATATTTATCTGACAAATGTAAAGATGGTGTAACACACCTAACTCAGTAAGTATAATATACCATATAAATAGAATCAAGGATAAAAATCACTAGAACTTTTCTTTTTTTTAATGTATTTAGTACAGGGTCTCACTATATAGCTTGGACTTGTGGTGATCCTATTTCAGCCTCCCCAGTGCTGGGATTACAGGCACGTGCCATGCCTGGTCTTGGTGGCTGGTCAGTGTGCACATGGGTGGACAGTTGCAGCACAGGGTGTCAGGGATTGAGCACTGGTCTTTGCACTTGTCTAAGCAGGAGCTTAGTCCACTACGCTATCTCACCAGCCCTTCATCTGATCATTTTAATAGGTGCTTTAAAGCCTCTGATAAAAAATCCAACATCCCTTTATGATAAACCTTACTGAAAACAGACACAAAAGGACCTAACCTGAAAATAAAAGTCATATATGCATGTAACAAAGCCTCAGTCAGTATCCTATTAAATGGGGGAAAAAGCCCTGAAAGAATTGCTCCTAAAATCTGTAAAAAGACAACAGTATCCACTCTCATCACTCTAAATATAAGATATTATTAAAATCTAAGCTGAATGTTTAAATTTCAAAAAAAGACCTGATTACAGTAAAAGACACATTGCCTTTAATTTCCCTAATAGTACCCCCCTTGCTATGGTACCTCTCCCCCTCATTCTTGCTACTTTCTGATGAGATCAGACACATGAAGGATGGTACAGCCATAGATTCTGTGCTACTTTCTGAAGCAGTTCTAGAAAACCCTCTTTTTGTGTCCACTGGAGCTCTTTCAGCTGCCTTGATGTCATGAACTTACTTTTCATGTCATTTTGACACTGCAGAAGAACCAGAAGTTGCTGGTGCCAAATCTGGATACAGATGCACTGTAATGATTTTGCAAGCCTGCCTTTCTGTTGGACAGTGCTGGGCAACCGTATGTACTATATTTTTTAATCTCACCTCCTAAAGATATTCATGAAAGAGGACTTCTACAGCTCGTTTAGAAAGTGGCAAGAATGAGATAATGCATTCAAAGTGATGGGGAGAATTTTCAGGAGATCACTGGCAACATGTCTTTCATTGTAATAGAATTTTTGAAATGTAAGCATTCACTGTATAAGGCAATCACACCGAATAGACTGTAAGTGTCGACCAGCTGCGGAGCAACAGGCAGCTTCATCACCACCGAGGGGTGTGTGCACTCATCACTCCAAGAAGCCCTCTGGAAAGAGAAGTAGGTTGTTTCTCAAAATTTTAAACTTGGAGTTAAAGTAAGATCCAACAATTCCTCTCTCCCATTTGTATCTACTGGAGAGAAATTAAAATGTCCAACAACAAAATGATTTGTACACAGATATATATAGCATTATTCCTAAGTGCCAAAAAGTAGAAAGAACCCATATCCATCCAGTGGTAATCATGAACAGCAGTGGTGATAAAAACAAGCAGTGCTCATACTACTACACGAAAGAGCTTTCAAGACATTGGGCTCAGTGATGGAACTCAACACAACAGGTCATACATTTTATTATTTCGTGTATATGAAAGACATAAGCAGGAAAACAGAGAGAAATGAGATGAGTAGTTCCCTGGGGCTGGGTGGTAGTACTGGGGAGTGAACACAAATGGCTGCAAGATTTCTTCTAGGGGTGAGGAAAATGCTCTGATGATTGTACACTTTTGTAAATATGTTAAAAACCATTGAATTGCATCATTTTAAATGAGTGGTATCATAGCATGAGAATTATATTTGAGCAAAAACTCTTATCTTGGTTATTTTTCTCTTGCTAAGACAAAATAACTTACACTCAAATTAAGGAAGGCAGGTTTACTTAGCTCACAATTTGTGGCAGTTTCAGTCCATAATCAGCTGGCTGCATGCAGGGTGGCATGGCACAGGGGCAACATTTTAAGGAGGCAGAAGACAGCAAAACCAACAAGAGCAAAGGAAGGAAAAGAAAACTTTTTCTCCTCCCTTATACTGTAAGCAGGCTGCCTCTCCCCCATAGGGCAAGTGTAGCACTCACACCATCTCTGTGCCCTCCTCCTGTCCAGGCTCAGGTTGTTTATAAATGGAGAACCCTTGCCCCCAGATAAGTCACACTGCTACACTTCTAAACTTATTAAGTTGATGTATCATAGCAATTCATCCCTTGTCAACTTGTCAACCTGATACATTTCTTTAAACTGGACTCCAGAGAGAAGGCATGCTTATCCTTATCATTTCACAACCTGAACACTGTAACACAGGTTTAACAATCCTTAAGAACTAGCATTGAATCTATTAACATTATATTACATTAGAACCACAACATTATGCCTCATGCACATCCTTTTATTCAAAAGGCAGTTAGTCCATTTTTAAGAGTTGCCAGAGTCCTAAAAGTTTCAGTATTGCTGAAAAATTCAAGTCCCAAGTCTCTTCTAAATTTAACCCACTATTATTATGGACTACTGGACTATTTTGGGTTATTTTGCTGAATTCACACACCTACAATATTTGAATGGCAATGGAACACCCATCTCTGACAAAACAAAACAAAAAAGGGGAATATAATGAAGGACCATTTTGTAGTTAAAAAAAACAAAAAACAAAAAAAAAAAAAAACCATGAGACTGGGCATGGTGGCATGCATCTGTAATCCCAGCTCTTGGGAGGCTGTAAACAGAAGGATCACTATGAATCAGATTTAGTAATGAGACTCTGAACACCCATGGACCCTTCCCCAAAACAAACAAAAAAAATATAAATATACATATTTGTATACACAAAATAGCATAGATACACAGCTAGTTTCTCTGAGTTCAATGAGATTTGTACTAATAGTGTTTAGACAAGATATCATATCTGCATCTTGCACTATGAATAACTACTATGAAGACAACAATATGCAATGTATCAATCATTGTTACTGTCCTATTAACCTGTTTTGGAACTGTCTCATTGCTATTTCTTCCTCATTGAAACTAATACAAAAATTAAAAACAAAAAACAAATAAATTTAAGCAAAGTCATATCTGAGATCCTGTATAAATGAAAAGATAGAAACTCTGCATTCAGTGGCACAAGATAAACATTTCCATTCCAAATATTACAAATGGGAATACAAAGGATCGGGACCAAAGCAAGTCTAATATCCAGCAGGGCAAATATCTGAGGCAATTTGTGGCAAGTTATAAGTTCCAAAGGGCTTGAGTAGCTCCACCCTGACCACACTTCTGATGGTGGTAGTGCCCATGGTTTCTCTCTTGGGCTGGCTTTGTTCCCTTCTTGCAAATTTCCTTAGAGGATGCACATTCCCAGGTTTTCCAAACTTCTTTGGCTTCACACTCACAGCTTTACCCTCTCAGGTGTACACTGCCTTCACAGACTTTCTCAAATCAGCATGGAAGCCTCTCTCACCTCATAACTCTTATACTTTGCATGCACCTAAAATTGGTGCCACATGGATGATGCCAAGGTCTATTGCCAGCTGGAACAGTAGCCAGGCTTTCCTTTCTCTTGGCTGTAGGGGTCAAGTGCTTGGATTTCTGGGCACTCTGCATACTATTCTGAGGAACAAATTTTCCATGCTGCTGCCATTCTGGAACATGGTGATCTGTGGCTTTTTCCTCAAAGCAAAGTCTTTCACTTTTCCAGTTTTGTGGCTACAAAGGGTGGAGAATTTCTGTTTCTTGTGATACCTTCAGGCCACCTTTTATATTCTCTTGTTCATTTTCACCAACTGAGATCTCCTCAGCTCTATCTTTGCAGTCCACAACTTTACTGGAGAGCTTCCTTTCTGGCTAAACTTACATTTTAAATCATTCTGCTGGGCTCTGTACTCTGAATTCCAAATGTAAATCTGGCTAGAAGTCACAACAATAGCCATGCCACAGCCTCAACAGTCAACTGTCATGAAATTTTTCTGCCAGATTCCTTAGTCCACTGCCCTTAATCTCAGCCTCAAGTAAAGTCTCTGAAGATGAGCAAAATGCAAACTTTTTGTCAAGCCATAGCTCACATCATCTGGATGGAGTCTAACAGCCAAAATGTCCTTACCAGCAAAAACTTCCCAATCCCTATCTTTATCAGTAGGATTTCTATCAGCTTTCTAGTCTTCTGAGCTCTGAGAAGAATCACCTGTACAGAATAGCTTAAGATGTTTCAGCTTTGCGCTTTCGGATGGTATCTCTGAACCTTTCCAAACTCTCCATAAGTGATTCCCAAAGGCACTTGAACCACACTGTCAGGTAGTCATAGCAATGACCCCACTCTCCTGGTCCAAATTCTGTCTAGTTATTTTTCTCTCATTGCTGAGACAAAATACTTGACACCTAAAATTAAGGAAGGAAAAGTTCATGTAGCTTACTGTTAGTGGAGGTTTCAGTCCATACTTGGCTGGCTCCAAAGCAGTATGACATGGCACAGGGGCCACAGTTCAAGGTGGGAGAAGAAAGCAAAAACAACACAAGCAAAAAGGGGAGAAACAAGCCTCTTCTCCCTTATGTTGCAAGCAAGCTACCCTGGGCCTCAGGGTGGGTGCAGAACTGTCCTCTTGCAAAGGCCCAGGTCCTAGGAAATGAGGACCTGGTACCCTGAGGAGTCACACAGGTAAACCTCTCAAGTTGACACAATGTATCAACTGTAAAAGCTCTTAAAATATATATTTCTCCTACTTGTGTGAGACTATGGCTCCTAATATTCACAGACTACAACATAAGGTCTCAAAAGATAAAGCACCATGTATGTGCCAATTTCAGGCAACATAAAATAAGATGGAGTCCAGCTACTAAAAAGTTTAGTTGTTCACTAAAGGGATAAACTCATAGGAAAGGAAATTATATAAAACATAATACTGTATAAAACTAAGTTCAAGTCCCATGAGAGTAAAGATACCCCCTTGGTGTCGTAAGTCTGTACAAAGGAAACGCTATAGAGAAGAGAAATTTACTGCCTTCTGGAGTGTCTTCTTGTAAATAATTTATAAAACTTGGATCAAAGTTACTTGTGAAGTTCCTAAGAGATATTTCTGAAAGCATGAAGTACATTTTCCCACCATTAATAAGGAGCAGCATAGGGAACAGGACAGTAAATGCGGGCTGGTGGAGAGGACTGCATTTATGTTGACACCTTATTCCCCGATTATAAACTGTAATATGTAAGAGAGGCCAAGACTGAGCTTGGATATGACACTGCCTGCTTCCACTTCTCTCAACTTCTAGCTCTGTAACTGCTGGCAATTTCTCTGTATTTCTGACAGCTTCACTGGCTCATCTGTAAATTAGTAAACTAGAACCAACATGATAGGGAGTTTTAAAGATTAACTGAAATAAGATTTCACAGAAAGTCCATTGTAATAGTTACTATAATTATTAGAGTAATATAATCTTATGAGGTAAGTGCATATCAAAAAGTTAAATGAGTTAGACTGAGATTTTTCTCAATAGAAAAAACAAAACTTTTGAAAACGTAATCAAATAGACTCTTTCAAAATGTAAGATACAGAATTACTGCTCACATCAAAAACCATTTATCAATACATATTGTGCAGTCTATACTAGTACAAGCATCTTAATGTGCTTGTTTCTACTTTTAACCAGTTATTGCTCATGACCCAAAATTATTATTAAGGATTCAATTAAGCCTAGTATGAAATACAAATCAGAAAGATTTCCATAAACTAATTAGAGTTCTCATGCTTGAGGAATGAATTTCCAGTTATCTTTGAGGCATATGAAAGCCAAGAGATTACAGTAGCAAGTTACATCAAATATGCACACTTAATAAAACAGAGCTGACTTTATTTCCAGGTCCTTCTGAGGAAAGTTATATTTTCTTAAGTTAATAATTTATGTGCTTCTAGAATTTTAAATATTCCTCTCAATCAGTATACAAAATGCACCTAACAGTAAATAAAAAAGTTAACAATTATATTATTCACACCTACTTTGCCCATTTGTTTTACTTCTACTGACATAAAAGAAGATTGTGCTTTTACCACATGTCTGGGTTTTCATTAAAACTAATCAATAATTTGCAATTATAAATTTCATATTTATTTGTCTTAAAGCAAACCAAAAAATAAAATTTTGTAAGCAATGGCACAGGCAAACAATGTATTATAACTGATATTACAGCACATTACATACCGCAGATTCACTTTTAAAGTCTGTTTAAGCTCATTTAGGGTTGTGTGTATATGTGTGTGCAGAAAGAACATTTATTTCTATAAATAATGGATAAGATTTTTTTTAATGTATTTGGTACAGGTCTTACTATGCAGCTGAGGCTTCTAGGGACCCTACTGTTTTCAGCCTCCCCAGTGCTGGGATTACAGATGTGCGCCACCACCATGCTTGGCCTCTGTGGCTAGCTCAGCACACCTGGGGGCAGGGTAGCATAAGTGCCAGG
Organism: Ctenomys sociabilis; assembly: GCA_004027165.1. NCBI lineage: Eukaryota > Metazoa > Chordata > Mammalia > Rodentia > Ctenomyidae > Ctenomys > Ctenomys sociabilis. The sequence continues at coordinate 27,687 of PVKA01009524.1, read as the reverse complement.
GATGGAACCTCGGTCCCTGCACTAGCTCAGGCAAGCACTTGGTCTGCTGAGCCACCTCACTGGCCCTGTTGTATTGTGAAATGGAAAAGAACCAATATTCTTAGGCACAAAAAGGTAACTCAGGCAGAGAACAGGACAGTCTGTTGGAGTGTATACAGGAATACCGGCTTTTGCTTACTACATTCCCCAGAATGTGCTCTCACAAAGCTGAAGATAAAACAATAAGGAAGTGTCATTTGCATTCGGTGTTAAGAGGCTTCAGGCATGCTAAGAACTTTTTTTTTTCATTTTGATAACAACAAATAACCAGACACTGCAAAAATAAATGGATGAAATAGGAGCCATTTATGATTATGAAACAGTTAAGTGCTTCACAGTGTTGATATACTACAGCAATTATTGACCTTTGCAAATCAGCAAAAAGGCATTGTTTTCTTGTTATTCAGATTGAAACTATATAATAAGAATATCTCTTTATTTTCAAAGGAAAGGGCTCAAATTTTAATATCTTTGCATTAATGTTTTGACTATTGTGAACCCACCATTGAGATTTATGATTTTATAACTAAAAATAAAATGAAGCATTAAGGGGGAAAAGGTTGTATAATGTTAGAATTTTGATTAGCAATCACAGCTGCACCAGAATTAGTTTCTATAGCAACAAGAAGAAATAATGTGTTGAATTGCAATGCAATACAAGATTATTCTTTACAGATTGCAATTCAAAAGAAAATCTTTAAAGAATTTTCTCTTAAAAGAGTTATTAATCTTTTATCTATCATAATTCTCTAACAGAAAATACTTAATTATTCTACTCTTATTTTCCTAAATCCTGTTTTAACTCATTCAAATTTAATATGTTTCAAAAAGGATTGAAAATTTAATATACCCAAACAATAAGAATTTTGGCTACTGTCTTATTTGCATTTAAAACAAAAATGCATGGACTCATTCCTGCCTGTTGTATAGATAGACAGAACATTTTTGGTTAGTTCAGAAGCTACAAAGAAAGACTTAAAGAGTGCTGTTGTGAATAAATTATGCTGTAGGGAATTAAACACAACAAATAAGCAAATTCTATGTTACTACAAAAAGGGTCCGTTTATACATTTCTAGTAAAAAGGTCTTCCTTTTACCCATGTGTATGCCTATGTCCATCCTGAGACTCAAACTGCACCTCTGCAGGCACTCAGAATGCACTACTCCCTTACATTAACAAGAGAAAGAATCACCATTACACTTGGGATGCTGCCCACACTATTCTAACAGTGAAACATTATTTCAGTGAATATTTGCCACTTCTTGCTATTTTTGGAAACTAATTAAAAGCATATGCCCAGACCTTTTATGTATTTTGCCCTTATAATGAGACTTATTACTGAGGCACACTCCATGCCTCTGAGTTCCAGAGTATCTTTGACGTTACCATGGATACCAGTGACAAGCATTCTCCCACAACTGCTTTATGTGTCTCACCAAACACAAGAAAACTGACACGGCAGGAATCAAGCCACCTAGACACTATGACTGTGTAATTGTCAGGACCACTGCTCATGCTTTAAAAAACAGAATACAGAGAGAATAGAATGCATAGATGATATTGGCAAATTGGCATCTCAGTAAATTATTTTCTAAAATCCTAAATAACATCAAATAACTGGGTAGAAAATATGATCAGCAGAGGTATAACACTAAAATAAGATTATATGACAATCAAGAGTGACATCTGAAGGTCAAAATAAACTTCGTGTTTTAAAATCTTCACTAATGAAAACTATATTAAAGATAATCTCTCAGATATACTCATTATATTATATTCCTTTAATGGGTTTATAACACATTAAAATTTCAGAAGATCTTATTTATAAGAAAATAAAGATTGATCAGGGTGGTATAACTAAAATATCATTTCAAAATGGTATAAAATTCTTTTTACAACTGCAAAAGAAAATTATCAGTACAAGTTATTTATGCTGTATCAGAGATCATCTGTCTGTCCTACTTTCTTCTTTCTTATTGTGTCTATCAAATATTTTTGTAATTATTTAACATTTTTGACCAAATCTTTTTAAAAATATTAACATTTAATATTAAACTGGTTTACTGTAAAAAGTATTTTCAGCATTTCATTTTGTGACATACTTTTAAAAACAGTATAAATGTGTATGAGGTGGCAAAGCTGATTTTGTGTTAAAGATATATAATTTCAGCTGTAAGACACACATAAATCATATGCTTCAGTCTTTTCACATGATGTGACAATTCACAAGCAAGAGATTACCCATATAGGCCTTTTTAATTTTTTGTTTTGTTTGTTTTGTTTTGTACAGGGTCTCACTACGCAGTTCAGACTCCTAGTGATCCTCCTATTTTCAGCCTCCCCAGGCAGCTGGGATTATAGGCATGCGCCACCACGCTCAGGCTCCATCGTTGGCTCAGAGCCGGGGGTGGGAGGCAGCGCAGCATGTGGAACTAGGGATCAAACCCTACTCCCTGTGCTCAAATATGCTCTTTTAATGAATAGTTAATTATTTTAAATTTGAGTATTGAGAAATATCAATTTAGTAATATGCATTAATTTTTCTATAATTGGTCACACAGTTCAGGTAAAGTAAAAAAAAAAAAAAATCATTATCCAATATATGAACATATGGTTAACTAGAGGAAAGCTTTTGAATTTATATGCAGATATTTTAGTGCACAAAATCAGTCTGATACAACAAATTCTCCATGGAAATTTCAAGTCAAATCTCATTATGCCTCAACTTCTTCATCTGCTGAGGCAGAAAGCATCTTCGGTAATTACCAAGGAATGATTAAGTTCCTAAATATACACCATAAAAACACAGGAAAGAGGACTGCTCACCTTAAAAGAGAATTAGTTGTGCAAGAAAAAAGCACATATCTTTCCATTCTTACAAGGAGACTCACAAGAAAAGCCTACTATATCTATTTTTCCTTAATAAAAAGGACTATACAGCACAAGTTGTGACTTCCCAAAAATTGAATTACTCTTTTAAGTGGAAAAATTTACTTGACTAAATCTTCTCTTTCCACAAACTATCACTGGCGCCCTAGGGTCACCGTCCATGAAGAGCAGCTTGGGGCACAGCACAAGGACTCACACTGGGATGTGCCTGTGGGCTGCCACAAAGGGCTTCTGTGCCCTCAGGCGGCCACGCCGAGCCAAGAACTCATACTGACCTGTCACAGCCTCCTACTGCTGCTTGTAAACAACAGTCATTTATTTTAGTGCCTACTTTGTTCTAAGCATTATGCAAGTTACAGAAATCCACAGGCCTCACTCATAAAGCTTTTATACCTGGGATAAAGAAAATCAATAGGAAACACAAATTGGAGTGAGGAAACCTGAGTTTAAATTCATAGTCTGCTGCTAAGTAACTAAATGAGCATTTCAGTATTCTGAGCTCATATCCATAAAAACGCAGAGCATGAGCCAGATTACTAAGATCCTTATAATTTTAACTACTATGAATACCTCACATTTAACTGTTTCATTTGGAAGTTGAAACAGAATAATGCATTAATTATCTGAAAGTTCACTTACTCTAACACTTGTACCATTTAATATCTGAGGTGCAGGCCTTCCTGCCTGATATGTGTCTCAGTTACTCTTTCATTGCAGGGACAAATACCTGACACCTAAAATGAAGGAAAGAAAAGTACCTGGGGCTCACAGGTACTGGAGGCTTCAGTTCATACTCAGCTTGCTCCAAGGCAGAGGGGCACATGGCAGAGAGCAACCATTCATGGTAGCAAAGAGCCAGAGCAAAATGGAGAAGTCACAGCAACAGTGGCTACAGAGAACAAGTCTGTCTCCCTTGCATTCAGGTTGTCCGCCCCAGCCTGGGAATAGCCCTTACATCCATAGTCCCAGCAGCACTCACACCCATATTCCCAGTGGATCACGAGGAATCACAAACTCTAGAAGTCTCCCTATGACTGCATGAGGCTTTGGGGAGACAACCAGACACAAACTATAACACTACATAAGCTTTCAGGATCATCTTTCTGCTTTAACGGCTAAGCACCAGTGACTACAAAGAACAAAAGGGGATAGCAGCACACTGAGGTCAGAGGATGAAATCATAACATTTTTCCCTCCTGAGGCTGTGATGGTTACACCAAGCAGTGGACAGCTGGAAAACATTTTATAGTATTCTTATGCTAGGTACCATTAGTGAATTCAGCTTTCATGTCAATAGTGTTTTGCTTCAATGTGTCCAAAATCTCCAAAGCTATTCAAAATGAAATCTTTCCTGTGAATAGTTTAGAAACCCAGATGCCATCAAGTGTGGAGACTATCAGAAAGTTCTGCATACTTCATGATGCCCAGGAATGACATCAGGAAAAGGCAGCAAGGAGGACAAGAATCAGAAAACACAAGGTAAATATATACACATAATACAGTCGGAATTATTTCAAACATAACGATTAAAAATAGTGTAATACTATGTATATGAAAACTAAACATTCAAGAAATAGTTTCCAACTAAGAATAAGGAAAGGTTAAAAAATAAAGCATCATATAAATACATATAGTACTTGAAAAATACAAATTTCTAAAAAGCCACACAATTAGAAATGATTTGCCAGAAAGATACAAATTTATAAACAAGTTAGATTTATGAACCCACAGTCATCATGGGAGGTTTAACGTATCACTTGCAATGATTAAAATGTAAAGGTGAAAAACGTTTAGGAAGAATATATTATATTTAAACACAATGTGCTGTATAGTGTTGACTAAAGGACAGTCACAGAACCTTATAATCAAGAATTAAAAGAATAAGCACTCCTTTCCCCAGACCATTAAACAGCTACTCCTGGATGTACACATGTATACACAAATACATGGGCCAGTCTTAAGAAATGGCTAGCTCTGGCTTTCTGTTATCCGGTTGCAATATAGTTAACTCATAATGGAGAAGCACCTTCAGTACTTCTGAATTTATTTATTATTTATTTATTTATTTCTTAAGATCAAACCCAGGAACTAAAAAAAAAAAAATAATGACAGGGAGTAGGAACGTTAAAAGAACAAATGAAAATTAAAATATCGCCCCATGAGAGACATCTGATCATGCACACTCAAGCTTATAGCAGAATAATGCATAATAACTAAGTCTTGGAAGCAAACTATATGACCACGAATAGAGGAATGGCTAAGGAAAATGTGGTATTTACACAATGGAGCACCACACTGCCATAAAGAAAGATAAACTCAAGTCATCTGTAGGAAAATGGAGACCTTGAGACCATATGGTAAGTAAAATTCATTAGACACACACACTGAAATATCACACAGTTTATCTTCTATGAGAACTCCAAACCATAAATAATTTAAAGAGCAAAACAGATGACAAGAAACAGGAAGACGAGCTATTGGAGATGGGAAGGGGATTTGGGAGTGGAAAGAAAGACAGGAGGAAAGGGAAGGAGGAAGTAAAAAGAATCAACATGCAGTGTGGATGTGTACTACGTCCTTACAATAGATATATTCTTATGCATAGCAAACATAATAATACCAAGGCAAAATACTGTATTATTGCATATTAATATTATAGAATACAATTAAAATGGTAAAGAAGAAGGTACAATATTAAATATGTTTTAAAAGAGTGAAAACTAGAGTCAAGGTAAAGAAAATACGAATCTAAAAATCTAGAAAAATGGGAGTAATAAAGACAGAAGTAAAAAATTTTTAAAAAATCACAATTCGGTAGAGATGACTGACAAATCTAAAACCAGGCAAAGAAAAAGAATACTTGAAGAACTTTATAATCATAATTCTGAGAACTTACAAATAAAGAATTTCTGGGAAAAATATAATTTAACAAAACTGACTCATGAATAGAAAGAGAACCCAATTCCACCTACGACAGTTCAGTACCTTCAATAAAAGTCTATCTCCAGAAAACATCATTAGGTACAAATAATTTTACAGGCTGATTCTACCAAACATTATGAGAATAGACTCTCAGTGTTACATAATGTTCTAAGGAAATAAAAAAGAAGAAATAATTCAAAACTTATTTTATGATTATTAAAAGCTTGATTTTTAAACTCAAGCAAGAATAATATGAAAGAAAGTTTTACAACAAGCTCCTTTAGAAATGTAGTTGCAAAACTCTTAAAGGTAACCAAAGAGTAAACCAAACCTAGCATAACAAATCTGGTTTTATTTCATTCAGGAAAGCCACGGTGGTATACCAAACAACTATCTTTCAGTATAACTCATAGCACACATTAAAATATAAAAACCAGTCAATCTCAAAGACCAGATAGAGCAAAAGTTTAAACATCAATTTATGACTAAAAATAGTTTAGCGAACTGGGAACAGAAACAATCTCCTTAATTCAATAAATACCTTCCCAACACTGCAAACAGCATCAAAGGAAGACACTGGAGACTTTTTCTGGAAAATAAGAAGCATACTCAGTAGGATTCAGTTAGATGGAAGAAATAAAGACATGTAGAAACGAGACAAGAAAACTCATAATTTTAAAATTGTACTTTTAAGAAATCTGCAGTTTCAGGATTTGATCAAAATTATCTAAGGTTATAATGTTCATTTCCTCCTTTTAGAAAACTCATACTAAATGCTGAAGATCTTCAAGATTCAACAAACTAAGCCTAGAAATTGGGCTCACACTTCTCACCTATGAAAAGTTGGGCCTTTTCTTCTTATAAACTTTCCTTCTCAAAAAAGCAGCACTACTAACTGTGTGCTATATTTTTAAACTTCAAACACATGCAAAGGTCTTACATGCTAACATAGCTCACTAAAGAACCTGAAAACAGAGAGAGTGGGTGTATGTATCCTACTACAATGGCCAGCTAAGTTAGTTAGAAATATTATAGGCAGTCAGACAGGACTGGGCTTTGGAAGATTCAATATAAAAAATGAGAACTTAACCGTGGCTGGAGGTGCATCCTGTTGGAAACCAAGCCTCAAGATAAAGGTGGAATAACCAGGCCTACATCTTCCTCAAGATAAGTGGTGATACCTGGTCCAATAAAGTCTAACTAGACATCAGTCACTTCAAGGGGTAACCAAGACCCTTGGGCCCATGCCCTCCTGAAAAGTTCATTGTTCTTTCCATGTACACTTGCCATGTGACTTTCTCCCCAGTGGATCAGTATTACCAAGGCAGCTACACCTGCAATCATATTGATCATAGCTTCGATTCAAGTTGCTCCCACCTTGTGATTCTGCTCTTTCTCTGTGAAGTGGACTCACTGGCCACCACGCAGGCCCCTTTCTGCCTCTCAGGAGTGCCGCTCTCTCAATGAACTTTCCTCCTCTTAACCTTCACTGTTCCTTAGAAATCATTCTTCAATTTTGGGGAATACAAACTTGGCATCTCACACATCTAGCAGTTTGGGACTTATTACACTTCTCCTATATCATTCCTATATCCCTACACCACCTATTTTGAAGATGCCCACAAATGATACAAAATTCCCCCATCCTCGGTCCATAATGTGTCTCATCTGCAAGTGCCAGCAGCTGCATCCAAGGGTGCACTTTGTTCTGTGTAATGACAATGTGGAGGTACTACTGGAATGGAAACAGCAAGATAGATGCTTTGCAAATGGACATGGGACCAAGTGGTGGGGCAAGGGGTGAAAGAAAAGGAAGGAGCTGTGTTAGTAAATGCAGCAACTTCCCATGGGGAGTGTGATCACTACGTACTACACACATGTACACAAATTGAAAGAAATAAAAATGAAGTTGTTGAGGCTGAAAACAAGTGACTTCATAATAATTCAAGTCCTTCAGGAAAAAAAGTGCAAGGATGAGATAATTACTTTTAAAAGACTATAAAATGCATGCTTTCCCTCTCCCTTCTATAAACTGATAAAGAGTAGTCATATAGGGGTCAGGGAAATGGCTCAATAGAATAAACGCTTTCCTGGAAAGCGCAAGGGCCTGAGTTCAATCCCTGGTTCCACCAAAAATAAATAAACAAACAAATAAAAAAATAGTCATATAAAATAATGTGCATTTAATACATTGCTGGACCTATAGCATACAGAAATATAATATATGTGGAATGCAATTGTTAGTGAATGCACAAAGGAGGCAAGTGAGAACAAAGCTGTGTGGGGCCAAAAGAAAGAGAAATGGAGACAGAATAACTGTAGCAATTGTATGTTTTGTAACATTAGTAAATCTAACAGTAATACAATAAAAACAGTGAAAGGAGTAGAGCCACGCTGCAGCAATGTTTCTATACAACCTAGAATTAAGCTAGATAAACATATAGCTTAGCTAGATGCAATGTATATAGTAAGTCTTTTTTTAAAAAAAAAGTAAAGCAGTGATTACAAACAATTTTTAAGGAGAAAATGTAATTAAAGAATTCCAAATGCTACATTATAAAATGTAAAGAAAAAAAGCAGTAAATGAGGAGGAACAAAATCAAAATGATGCAAGATAGAGAGGGGAGAAGGACATATAAACCCAACCATATAAATAACCAAATGTAAACGGGCTAAACAATCAAACTATAAAAATTCTCACATTGAATGTTTAAAATCCTTGATGTAGTCTGGATGCGGTGGCACAAATCTCTCTGTAATCCCAGGCACTAGGGAGACTGAGGCAGAATTAGAAGCCAGTCTAGCCAACAGTCAGACTCTGTCTCCAAGTCAAAATGCAAATGGCTGGGTGTATAAGTTAGGAGTAGCGTGCTTGCTTAGCATGCACAGGCTCTGGTGCAAGCCTCAATACTGAGAGCAAAAAGCAAACAAAAAAGAAAAGCGAGTAAAGAAAAGGTGATCAAGGAAGACATGGATGGGGGAAGAAGATTTAATAAAACAATTCAAATGCATTATGTACACGTACTAACTCTCTATAAGGAATGTAAACATTATGTACTACAAACACTCACTAAGTTGAAGAGAAAGAGGAAAAACAAAGAGGAAAAGGCACCAGAGGAAAAGAAGGGGCAGAGGAGGCATTAGAAAAACATGATCTAAGAACTAGGGCTGCACCTCAATAATGGAGCACCTGCATAGCATGTGCAAATCCTCATGGCTGATCTGGAGGGCCACTGACACCAAGACAAACCAAAAAAATAAGTGTGTAAATAAAACAAAACAAAACTTAAGACCCACTTATCTGCTGTCTTCAGGAGCGCACTTCAGAGGAAACTGCAAATGCAGACATACCTAATTTTACTATACTTCACAAAAACTGCTGGGCCAGGGAGATAGCTAAGTGAAATAAGTGCTTGCCTGGCAAGCACAAGGTGCTGAGTTCAATCCCTGGTACTACAAAGAAAAAAAAAAAAAAACTTTGCATTTTTAAAGAAATTGAAAATTAGTATTAACCCTAAATCAAGACAATCTATCAACAGTTTAGATAATTCCTATCTTTTTAGCAATATTTTAAAATTAATATGTATAATTTTTTAGATATAATGGTACTGCAAACTTACACAATAAAGGAATATCAGTTAAATCTGACCATCCCACTGGGATGCCAGAAGTGTGGCGTGCATGCCCTTGACAGGGCACGTACTTTACTCAGTGGTCTGAAGCCAGGCCCTCATTGTGTCCATAGTACGCCTATAGCAAAAGGCTGGGGAAGGTAATTCAGCAAACAGAGCCACAAGAGAGGAAGGGTGGCTACACTGCATCAGAATAACAAATCTTAAAACAAAAAGAGTTACTATACAGGGACATGCTTAAAGCCATTAAAAGATGCAACAATCATAAAAACATTAGCCCTGAGGACAGTACACTAAAAGCATAAAGCAGAAGCTGCGAGGACCAAGCAGGTCCACGGGCAGGGATTCATCCAGATGCGCCAGAACACAGGTGCAAACAGTACCTTCTGTAGCAGTGATCACGGCAGTGCTATTCACAAAAGCAAGACATGGAAGCAACCCCAACCCCCGTCCACAGGTGAACACAGGAACGAAGTGTACTGTATTCACACAACAAATTACAATTCAGCCTCACAAAGACTGAAATTTTATATATGTTACAACATAAATGAACTATGAAAATATCTGCAAAACTGTAACAGTATTAAAAGATATTAAAGAAGATCAAAATAAGAGACAAACATCTTGTATTTAGGGACTTGAGGACTTAATGTTAAAATGACTCTTCTATAAACTCACCTACAGAAACAACAATCTCCATAATAATCTCAAATAGATTCCTTGCAGAAATTGTCCAGCTGACCCTAAAATCTGTAATTGTAAGAATATCCAGAGTAGCTGACACAATCATCAAAAAAAAAGAACAAAGAAGGAGGATCTAAACTTACTGCAAGTAATTTTTATCAGCACAGATAGCATAAGGACAGATGTACAGGTCATTGGAATAGTCTTCAGAAACAAAACTACATGGAAGCAGTTTGTTCTGACTAGTGCGGAGACCACTGAGTGAGGGAAAAGTCTCCATGAACATTCAAACAAACAGTTATCAATATGCAAAAGACACTGACCTTACAGCATACACAGAAATTAACTTAAATGGATCAAAAACCTAAATACGATATTTTAGTTGGAAACAGGAAATTTCATTACCCTGAACTTAGTTATTTCTCAGCTACCACACTGTACAAAGCACAGACAAGAGAAAAGAGATAAATTGGATTTTATCAAAATTATAGTTATGGGGCCGGCAAGCCAGCTCAGCAGAGTAAGCACCTGCTTAGGCCAGAGCAGGGACCAGGGTTTGAGCCCCACCACCACATGCTGCACTGGCCCCACCCCCAGGAGCACTGAGCCAGCAGCAGGGACTGGGCATGATGGCGCACACCTATAATCCCAGTGCTGGTGAGGCTGAAAACAGGAAGAAAATCACAACTCCAAGCTGCATAGTAAGACTCTACACAGTACCAAATACATTAAAAAAACAAAGAAAAATTAGAACAATTATGGATATCAAAGTGTACCATTAAGATAATGAAAAGATAACCTACAAAACAGAAAGATATCAAAGAATTCAAAATGCATATAATTAAAAAAGTGAGTAATGAAAAAATAAAAGTAAATAAAAGAATAAAACCCAAGTGCTAATCTTGAATAGACACTTCTCCAAAGATACAGAAGTGGACAATAAGCACATGAAAAGGTATTCAAATCCTTAGTCACCAGGGAGAGGAAAATCAAAGCCTCATAGGCAGGCACTATGAGGCACACCAAGTAATGACAAAATCTGGCACCCACAGTGGTGGTGAGGCAGTGGTGAAGCTGTGAAGGAATGGGCCCTGATGCATCGCTATTGGGAAGGGAAAGTTGTTTGGCCAATGTGGAAAAGCTCAGCTATTCTGCAAAGAGTTGAGGACAGCAAGGACCCAGCAGTCCCATCCCTTAGCAAACACCCAAGAGCTGGGAAGCAGCATCTTAATGTTCACAGCAGTACCGCTCACAGCAGCCTTTGGATAGAAGCAACCAACTATCCCATTGGATCACTGGATAAGCAAAACCCAGGTACACACACGCAGTGACTGTGGCTCAGCTATAAGAAGGACCTGAGTCTTGTTATGTGGCAAGCCAAGCACGAGCCTTGAAGCATTAATTATGCTAAGGAAAATGAACCAAACCCAGAAGAACAAATACTGCATGGCTCTACTCATATGTGTTATTTAGTATAGGCAAACATTCATGAAGGTAGCAGAAGAGTAGCTTACCAGGGGCTGGGAAAAGGAAAGAAATAACTTCTTTTTGAATTGTTAAAGGCATTTCTGTTTAGGGTGATTAAAAACAAGCTCTGGGCTGGGGAGCTATAAGCGCTTACCTGGCCTGGCAAGAGCTGAATCCAGAGTTCAATCCCTGGTACCACTAAATAAATAAACAAATAAATAAATAAATAAGTAAAGTAAAAAACAAGTTCTGAAAATGTATGGTGGTGTCAGCTGCACAACAGCATGAATGTTCTTAGTACCAAAAAGTGGGATGCTTAAAAATGGCTAAGACACAAGGCACAGGGGCACATGCCTGTAATCCCAGCATTTGAGAGGCTCAGGCAGGACAATCATGACATGCAGGCCAGCCTAGGCTACACAGTGAGTTCAAGGGCAGCCTGGACTACATATCAAGAACCTATCTCAAGAAAGAAGTAAATTTTTTTTGTATATTTGCTTTATATTTAAGAGAAACAATATTTGAAAAAAATGAAACTGATGTAACATGATTCTGCCATAACATGCATGAATCTCTAAAAGTCTCTTTTTATGCACAAAGCCAAGTATGTTATATATCCATTTACCTTAAGTCCTATTACATGAGGTAAATTTTATGCTATGTGAATTTTACCCAATAAAAAATTACATTGAGAAATTTTTAGTAGAACGAGAAAATTAAATTCTAGCTTTCAAGTGATTTGGCAAAAAAAAAAAAAAAGACAAGATATGGAGACATTCATTAACTAGCCATTAAAAAGAACCAATAAGAAAGAAAGGTGTCAGTACACAGTAATTAAAAAGATTAACATGTGTTATTACACCTCAATTGAGTTGAGTTTTAAAAACATACTTAAAAATTCCCAAGATGCAAACTGGGGGGAGGCTATTCCTCATGGAGGAAGCCCAGAAGGGGGTTTCAGTGTAGATGAAGTGAGGCATGAAGAGCAAGTGCTGAGCACGCCCCAAAAAGGGACACAGGACCACAGGCAAACCCACTGGCAGCAGTGACAACACTGGTAGAGCTGGAGAGTTACTTGACAACAAAAATACCAAGTACGGATGATGAATAAAAACATATTTTGAAAAATAATGAGATGTGTTGAAATGGAAAAGAGGGGCAACAAAGAAATTCATGTTGGTAGCCAAAGTCAGCATTAAAAATTAGTAATAAAAAAGAACATCAATGTAGGTTCACTGTGTTCTCTATCAAAATAGGACTAGCATGGCCTGGAAGTTCCTCTGAAAATACTAACATGCAAGAATAGCCATGACATTTTAAATAAAAAAATAATCTAATATTATAATATTAAACACTTTAATAAACAAATTAATTAGAACCAAGCTTAGAGATATATGCAAGTTTAAATAAGAATTTAGCACACAGCGAAAATTTTCTTGCAAGTTAATAAATTAGTTTTTCAGTAAATAACATAGTAATATATGGCTGACAATTTGAAAAGAAAACTAGCTCTCCATTTCAGTCCTTGCAAAAAATACTTTAGTTGTAGGTCAGAATACAGATAAAAAACTGAAAACATAAATATAATAGAAGAAAACAAATACATTTCTCTAAACCTCTAAACAGGAAAGAACCTCTTTCTAAACATATAAAATCCAGAAACCATAAATTAAAAAATGTTAAAAGGCTGCCTAATAAGTGAATTCTGGATCTATAAAATCACCACTATTAATATAAAAACCAGCTAAAAATATTTATTACATAGAACAAAGACTCTGGAATAGAATAAATAAATAAATAAATATATATATGTATGTATATAATATATGTATATATATATATTACTATCAATGTAAAAGGAAAATAGTGCAAATTTACTGACTTCCAAATACATATACAAATCATGTATGATAAAAGCACATGAACTATACAATTCTTGCATATAATAGCAAACTGCAACTTACTATTTCATAATTAAATTCAGTAACTATTATAATTTTAGGGCAAATATATAGCTGGAAATATAAACTAAAATGTATCACAGATACAGACTGTACTGAGAATTGTTTTTTCATAGTTTGAAATGGTAATGAAAGGTATAAGATTTGTGAGAATATCCCATTTCATAGGTAAAGTATAATATTCAGTTATTTCCACTGTAATCACAGAATTGACAAATGAATATGCTGATGCCAAGGTACCACCAAAGCCTTCCTGCCTACTGATTAAAATATATACTGAAAATAGTTGACATAAACAATCAATTAATCTGTAAATAATCTTTATTCACTGCATATTATTGTTTTGGTTTTGTATGTCAAAATTTGAACAAATTAGGAAAGAAAGCCCATTGACCTAGTATTCTTCCCAGACACTATCTTCTATGTTGTCAATTATAAAACAAGCTATTCCAATTGCACATATCAGCTCTGTATAGTTTTACACTGTAAGAATCAAATTTCCAAATATGTAGTTGGTTATTAGTTCTATTTTTAACCTGCCACTCATAAAAATTCAGAACATGTTTACATTATCCATCCAGCAGGCTAATGCAACTGCACACCAGACAGTCATGCATAATTCAAATCAATATCCTCAGGCTTGCAACCCTAAGTCAAAGCTCCTTTTAAAAAGCTAACGTGTGACTTTAACATGAATAAAGTATATCTAATTTTTCCTTTTATGTGACAAATTGATACTTTCTGCAATAGAATGCCAAAAATTCAAAGTCACTCTAGATCTTTATATTACTGAAAAAATAGATAATTGAAAAAATGAAACTACAGAAGTCTTAGAAAATTAATTCTAAATTGTGAAAGACACAAAGCAGCGTAAGATTCAAATAGCAAAGCCTGCAACATAGCCAGTTATTATATGAAATTTTACCAACAACCAATATTTACATGAAATTACAAAATCAAAGCTCTAAGGTATATTGTAAATTGAGTTTTTTTCACACAAATTCAGGTTATAGTTTTGCATCAGTAAAGTTAGTTTCATTTAAATTCTTTAAATCTAAACCCATTACTAGGTTTCTATATCTAATATTAAGTCTAGAAATGGTATAGATGTAGAAAAAATTTCAGTCTATCACACTTAAAATGAGGCTTATTAACTAACCATGTTACGATGTGGCACTAAGTACACACAGCACCACACCCTAGTCACTGTCACCACCACAGCAGATATTTTCTTTCAGAAGAATGACAAAAGACAACTTGGTGACAGTCAATAAAGGTCTGCTTTTGAGGAAACTAAAAACATAATGTTACAAATAACCTGAAATGCAATGCACAATATATTTGTCTCTAATTAAAATTCTCATGAGAATAAATGTATACTTTACATTATTTTTTCTTCCAGACACTTCACTTTTAACCTATCATTTAAGGAAACCCTGAGATGTGAACATCATTGCTCATACAATCCAACTCAATTATGAAAATTTCATATTAGTCCTACTCAATAGTACAGACACCCCAAACAATATTCTCTAAAATGACAGTCCATTAATGCCAAGGTGCAGTAATAGGAAGAATGAAATTAATGGAATAGATAGAAAGGATTCACTGGTATCTGAGATAATGAAAAAAAGATTAAATAGCAGCCCTTTGGGAAATACAGTCAAGTATGAAGTCCACTCAGTGAAGACAGAAAAATCTGATCTAATTCAGGTACACAGAAAATATCTGTTCAGTTTTCTTCTAGAAATGGAAAACTTAGAGCAAATGCTCAGGTGTTACAGTGTCTAAATGCTGTCTTCATCAGTTAAGATCTGAATTTAATTAGGAGCCGATAGGTAACACTATTGACCAAAATGGTTCATTAAGTGTTATGAAAGAAAATAGTGTAAAACGATACTATAGAAATCCAACCAACACATAAAGCTAGAAACACTGATACAGAGAAAACCAAAAACACATCAGGAAGAGCAAATGGAAAACTGTCCTAAAAGAGGAAGCCCAGAAGTCAGGCATGGTGGCAGACACCTCTAATCTCCATTACCAGTAAACTGAGGCAGAAAGATCATGAGTTTGAAGCTAATCTGGGGAATGCAGGAGACCCTATCTTGAAAAAAAAAAAAAAAAGCTCAATCTCATCTAGCAACAATATACATTTTCCCCTTCTTTACAGGAATACCTTTTCTCAAATTTCCATAATTCTTACATACTGTTACAACCAACTCCCAAAACTAACAAGATGCAGAAAGAGAATTCATTTTCCCTTGCAAAAGAATTGAGCTGTTACATCTCAGCACTCGATGCCACAGTGGTGAGGGTCGACTAGTACAGCAGGAATAAGGTTGACAATGTGTCTAGGGTGGCAGAAGAGTAGGTCAAAAGTGTAGGTAGTAGCCTGCCCTCATTTATAAATGAGTGACTGAATAATACCACTTGAGAGTTCCCCAAAATAGAATGAATGGAAATTACAGGAGAATCAATTCTGTTGAGCAGGCAGCACTGGGATTATTAGGAATACTTTTCACTATTACAGAGGCTGAGAGGTGTGATGGGGAGGGCAGTTAACAGGCTGGATAGCAGATGCTCCAGTACAGAGAGCAGTGAGATCTAGTATTCCCAGCAGTAGTTTCCAACCTTCTGAGCACTAAGGACCAGTTTCTAGGAAGACAACTTTTTCCATGGACCAGAAGAAGGGGAGGTTGCCTAGGGATAATTCAAGTTCATTACACGGATTATGTGTCTTATATCTAATATTATTGTAACATATAATAAAATAATTGTACAACTCAGCACAATGAAGAATCAGTGAGAGAGCCAAACTTGCTTTCTTGCAATTGGTTTCATCTTGGGGGGAATGGTAGGCAGTGACATCTAAAGTATATCATTTATGTTCATTAATACAGAAGTCTACTCTAGAATCTCATCTTGGTTACTGTCACTACAGAAACTCGTGCTTCAAAAAAAAACATTGGAAATGAAAGCAGGCTTTTCAGTATATTTGTGGCAACCTCAGGATACCCCACCTTGACTTTAATCCAGAAGGTTTGGACATTTGAAGTTGTCTTAAACATACTTTTAAGGCCACTATTATTGACAAACTCTCGATCTTCCAGCAAGAACAGATTCAATTCACTTGGTTTAATCATAAAATGAAACAGCCATTCCTTCCTGGTTCAGGGCTCTTTTGCAGTTGGAAGTAAAGCTTGAACTCTTTTGAAAGCTGCAATAGGTAATCAAGTACAAGACTAGAGGAAGAAAACCTTGACTTACACTCTCAAACATGCAGATTTTTACTCCCTGACCCCATAATTCCAGTTTGGCTTTCAATGCAGCTGCTTTGAGACTTGAACGCAGCAGCTGTTCTTCCCTGAAGTGAGACTAAATTCACTGTGCAGAGGTTGACTATGCCACAGTAATCAAGTTTTGTAACCAATTCCTGTCACTGAGATGTACTGCCACTGGTGACTGTTTTGCTAAGAGAAAACTATTTTGAGAGACCTTCAAGACAGTTTCAGAGACCCGCAATGCTCAACAATTCCAGACAATAATCTACTTTTGGAAGCCGTCTTACCTCTGTGCATACAAGATAGGCACCCTCTGTCCGCCTCTTGCAGATGTGAAGACAGGTGTGAGTGAAGGGCATGTACTTTAACATGTTTAAAACATTTTAATCACAAACTAAAAAATGCTAAGTTCAGAGACTTTTTTGGCTAGCCAGACTTCCTCTGTAGATCAACACTGTACACACAGACTCACTTTCAGAAGCAACCGCTTTGACTCCATTAGTAAAACCATAAAGGCAACTAGTCTTGGCAACCGCCATGTCTGTAACTAGATTGGCACAAAAAGGCCAATTCATTTTTCCTGACATAATCATTCACAGATTTGAATAGTTCTGCAGCTGTGGGGTGGGATGGAAATAAAAGCACAGATAACATATCCTCATGTCATTTTCCTAAAAATATACTTCACAAAAACAAACATCACTGTCTTGTTGTCAGCACCAATAGACTTGTAAACCTGAACTGCCTGACATGGAGACTCAGTAATCCTCCAGCAGCTGTGCCTCAATGTCCTGTGCTTTCATCACTCCATGTAGCTATGGTGCTAGCCAAAAGAGGAACACACACCAGACCTTTTGTTCCAAAGCTCTCTTGAAAGTTGAGGACCTATGTCCTCAGCAACAGTCAGGATCAGCTCTTCAATTGTGAGGCTTAGCTTTAGCAATGCAGCAGCCACCAAGAAAGAACCTCTCAGTGCAGATGTATTTGATAAAGTGTGACCTTTAGTAACTGCCTCTATTTTTCGTGTTCACTTTTTCCTTTAAAAAGGCTTTTCTTTTAATGCAAAGTGCTTAGTCAGCATGTGGTAAAACAGTTAGGAAGTTTGCATGACTTCATTGGAGAGCTGGTTGGCACACATACAAGGCATGCTGAGAAAATGTGACTCACCTGTTGCAATAAACTATAATTTCAGTAAGACTTTGAGTGTTTTCTTTTATGCAGCTTTCCCCACCCCACCCCCGGCAGTCTTTTAGCATCTTCTGCTTCCTTAAAAGGGGTCTACTCCGCTTTCTTAAAAGCTATCCAATGATGATTGTTTTGTACTAAGCTTCGCACAAATTAGCTTGTGGGGTTACCCAAACTTGGACTGAGACAAATGTGCAGTGTGGGGAAAATGACACAAATGTAAGTGATTGGGTTACATGCGGACCAAAATAAGTGCTGGAATCTGACTTAAAGGCTGTGACCAGATGGAGCTGTGAGACTGAAGCACACCACCTCACTTGCCACTATAAAGCCTGCTTACCAGATGCAACCTAATTGTCACTGGCATATAACGGTCCCTTTTTAGTCAAACCTTTACTAATCTTTTGTGTGTGTGTGTGTGTGTGTGTGTGTGCTTTTCAGATTTTATTTATTCTTTCAGGTTCTCACACCATGAGACAATATGATGTTTGTATATGTGGATCTGATTTATTTCACTTACCAATACAGTCTTTAGTTAAATCTATTTACCTATAAAAGCCTTGAATTTATCTTTATTTATTTATTTTTATTTTTTTAATTTTATTGAGAAACAAACAGCAATGAGACAGTTTCAAAACTGATTAATAGGACAGTTTCAATAATTAATACATTGTACATGCCGGGCGTGGTGGCGCATGCCTGTAATCCCAGCACTCAGGAGGCTGAGGCAGGAGGATTGTTGTGAGTTCGAGACCAGCCTGAGCTACAAAGTGAGCTTAAAGCCAGCCTGAACTGCATGGCGAGACCCTGTCTCAAAAAAAAAAAAAAAAAAAAAAAAAAAAAAATACATTGTACATTGTCATCTTCTTAGTGATTGTGCATAGTACAAGTTGTAGACAGAATATCCT
The DNA here is from genome assembly GCA_004027165.1 of Ctenomys sociabilis. Lineage (NCBI taxonomy): Eukaryota > Metazoa > Chordata > Mammalia > Rodentia > Ctenomyidae > Ctenomys > Ctenomys sociabilis. Next base: position 8,715 of record PVKA01009524.1, on the reverse strand, counting down.
GTGCAAACACTATTAGTACAAATCTTCTCATTGACTTAATGAAAGTAATTGTATATCTATCTTAAATATTCTGTATATATAGATAGAAAATGGTCCTTCCTTTGTATCCCCTTTTTGTTTAGTCCTGTCAGAGATGGGTATTCTATTGGCATCTAAATACTATAGGTCCATGAATTCAGCAGAACAATCCAACACAGTCCAGCAGTCCACAATAGTAGTGGGTTATCCACATGACTGGCATTGTCAGAAGTTGCTGACTTGAGCCTTTCACAGTTCAGCATATTAATATGACTCTACTTTTTATACCTCATTTTTATATTTTTCTGCTGGATGGTTAAAACCAAGATAAAGCAAGACCTACGTAACAAGAAATGTAACTTTTATATCTGATAAGGTCAGTCAAGTACCCTCAGGATTTATCCTGTAACCCTGCACCACAGTTTGCAGATTCTTTGTCAGTGTCAGCCATGTGGATGAGTCATGACCATTGCTTGACCAATTTGCTCTCTGTGAAAGCCTGAGAGAATGTTTTTTCTCCTTGTGATTCTCCATAGGCACATTCTATGTAGTTTATCACATTGTTCTGTTGCCCCATAATCTCCTTGATCAGAAAATTTGGGACAACTGAGTTACATGATGTTACAGTATAGGTTCTCCTATGTCCTGAGTCTTCACTGACCTTGAAAGTCTAGGGCCAAAATGTTGGCTGTCTTTGCAGCCTTTACTAATCTTAATCTGTATTTGCAGCTGCTTCCCAGTGTTAGCATCATTACCTCAGCCCTCATCAGTCATTATTCTCACAAATTGGGTACAACCCTAAGGTCCTTTACATGCACAATTCACAGTGAGGTTCACATTCCTTTGAGGATATAATGCAGCTAATCTCACATGTTCAGTTCTACCTGAGGAGCTTTGGTGGGACTGAAGCAATGGGAAGAGGCTGTAAATATGGATAAAGCACTTTCCCACTAATCCCCTCCTGCCACGCAATCTAATTTCTAATAAGACACAAGCTGGTATTGGTGCATTGCCCAGGAGATGGGCACAAGGAAAAGGGACTATAATTCATAATAATCTATTATACTAGGGACTAAGAGATGAAGGAGGGGAAGTAAGGGTAGATAAAATAATTAAGATGTCTCATGTACATGTACAGCTCCCCACGGTGAATGTCATTATTGTATATGTGCTTGCAAACATGTTGTAACAGAAATTTAATTTAAAATTAATCTACACTGATTTCCATAATGTTTGCACCAGTCTACATTCTCACCAGCAGTGGAGAAGGGTTCCCTTTTCCCCACAACCTCTCCAACACTTGTTGTTGGTTGATTTCTTTATGATAGCCATTCTTTCTGAGGTGAGATGGTATCTCAGTGCTGTTTTAATTTTGGCCCTAGCCTCTCAAGGTCAGTGAATACTCAGGCCATAGGAGAACTAGAACTGTAACATCATGTAACTCAGTAGTGCCCCAAATTTTCTGATCAAGGAGATTATGGAGCCACAGAGAATGTGATCAATGATGTATAGTGTGCCTAAGGAGAGTCACATGGAGAGAAAACTTTCTCTCAGGCTTCACAGAGAGCAAATTGATCAAGCTATGACCATGACTCATCCACAAGGCTGACACTGACAAGGGACCTACAAAGAGCGGTACAGGGTTACAGGATAAACCCTGAGAGTATGTGACTGACCTTATCTGATACAAAAGTTACATTTTTTGTTACATAAGTCTTGCTTTAACTTGGTCTTAACCATCCAGCAGAAAAGTATAAAAATGGAAGTATATAAAGTTTTATAAACATAATGAGCTGTGAATGGATCAAGTCAACAACTTCTGTGGATAACCTGCTTCTATTGTGGATTGCTAATCTGTGTTGGATTGTTTTATTTAAAAAAAAAATATATATATATAGCCATCCATGTTTTGAAAATCTGTAACATGTGTATCATTGTATGTCACCCTGTTTATATTATTTGTTCTCTTTGTTTCTGCTTCTATTTTTCACTCTTCAAGTTAAAATACAAATAAATAAATAAAAAAAAAAATAAAACTAACCTATTTTGAAGGTTAATCATGATATATCAACTTGATGGATTGAGAAATGCCTAGCAGATGAGTAAAGTACTGGTTTGGATGTGTTTGTGGATGATCAGCGTAAAGGTCAATAAACTGAGATAGACTCAGCAAGACTTGGGTGACACCAATGGGTGGAGCCTATGTGGAATAAAACAGAGAAAGTAGCACGAAGTATGCATATGTTGGAAGAGCTCTAGTGTTCAGCACCAGCTCTGAACAGTAGCTCTCCAGTTTTCTCAGCCTTCCAGTGCAGGCACACACTTGTGTTCTACACTGAGCTTCCAGGCATTTGACACTGACGTGAGCTGCACCCTTGATCCCTCTGTTCTCAGGCTTCCATCTGCTTGCACTGAGAAGGCTCTAGATCATCCAGCACTCCAGCAGCAGACAGCCACTGTGGATTCTTCTGACTCTGACTGCAACTGTAGACCCTTCGACCTCTGGCTAGTAAGCCACCTACTAAATTCCCCTGCATTACTAAACATACATTTTCTAATGTTTATATTCCTCTAGAGAACCCTGATGCCTTTATATGTTTTATTTATAACTTGGTAGAAAGCTGGGCATGGTGGGGCATGCCTGTAATCCTAGCACTCAGGAGGCTAAGACAGAAGGATCAGGGTACATTTGAGGCCTGCCTAGGTTGTAAAATGAATTCAAGGCCAGCCTGAGCTGCACAGCAAGACTCTGTCTCAAACTAAAAAAAAAAAAAAACAAAAGCAAAAACACTAAGCAAACACAAAACTATAAGGAGAAACATTAATTGCTCTGATTTGATCAATACATACTGTATACAAATACCTCATTATATCCCCAAAATATGTGTACTTTTTACACAAGACATTTCAAAATGTTTAAGGATATACAAATAATATCTTTACTTGATCATTATATACTGACTATATGTAATTATCACCCTAAACTCCATAAATTTACATAATAATATATTTTTAACAATTGTATTATTAATGCTGTTAGGAAATTAACATTAATGGGATGAGATTCCATTCTTTTTAATAAACTTGGTGATATTCAGGATATATATACACACATACACACACACACACAAGCACAAATATGTATGTTCTCTACTGTTAGCATGTGAATGATACATAATGTGTTTCAGGTTTTTAGGAAAATTTTGAGTTTTTAACCACTTAGTTTATTCCCAGTTACTAAATATTACATAATCATACACTAAGCTAAAGTCAAAATGGATTAAAGGAGACCCAGAGCACAGGTCCAGTGTGTGAGTGAGACCGCCCAGGGCCGCCGGACCCTGAATAGATCCAGAGCGCAGTCCCAGAATGTGAGTGAGACCGCCCGGGCCATGGGATCCTAAAGTGACCCAGAGCGCAGGCCCAGCATGGAACCCTTCAGTAGAATTCCCTGCAAAGAGGCTAGATGCAAGACCCACCCAGCTGATTCAGGAGCAGAATATCTTGCCAGAGTGATACAAAGGGTTCACCTTCAAGTCTGCAGCAGGAAGAAGTGGAGCATAGCAACCAGACCCAAGCACATCCACCTGGAGGAGACTGAACATCACAGATCTGGACATGGTGCTAAGGTAATAACTCTATCTAAGCTCTACATCAAAGGTCAAAAGTCAGTGGTATTCAAAATGACAGAGAAGGAAAAAAAAGCAGTCTCAGGCCCCAAGTTCACCCAGTACAAATGTAGAGACACTAGCATAGAGGAAATTGGAAATCACACACCAGAAATCTCTGAAATAAAAGCTTTGGAAGAAAAAAAAAACAAACTGCAGAAAGGTATAGAAGAAATCAGATCAGAAATACTTTCCGAAGTAAAAAAAGCAGTAACAACTATAATCAAAGAATTACTAAGTGCTTCTAAAGAATACACTAATAAAAAAATGGAGCAAAATATAAACATGATGGAACCCCTGAATAAGCAATATAGGAAAGAAATAGAATGTATGAACCAGACTCAAAGTGATATACAAGAAATTAAAACCTCAATCACAAGCTGGCAAATCCATTTGAGTGAAAGTGAAAATAGACTCTGGCACTGTAAAGACACCATTGCAGCTAGTGAAAAAGTAAGCAAAGATCTCTTCAAAACAATTAGGATGCAGGAAAAATAATTCAACAACTCCAAGATGATGCAAAGATGAACAATTTGAGACAAACAGGCATCAATGTGAAGGAAGGAGTCAATACAAATGATATAAAAAGAATATGGGCAGAAGTAATAGCAGAAAACTTCCCAAGTATGGGGCAACAATCTGACATTCAGAGAACTCTTCACAAACCATCAAGTCAAAAAGAGATGGAACAAAGTACTTCAATCTTGCAAGAAAAAAAATTCCAACCCAGACTGATATATCCTGAAAAACTCTCTTTCAAGTATAATGGAGAAGTAAAATACTTCCATGACAAAGAACAACTAAAGAATTTCATGATGGCAAAGCCAAGCCTACACAGACTACTAAATGATGTTCTAGAGAGGGAGCAAAATGATCACAATCCCATAAATGAGAATGGAAACAACTATTGTATAGGGCCAACAAACACAGGAGAATAAGAGGTATACAACAGTAGTCTTTCAGTTATTCTTTTGTATATAGCAGCAAAATATTTCTATCAGCACACTCTACAAATGGACTTCTCTTGCACCCTCCAGGTCATGATTGCGTATTTCAAGGAAACAGCAGTGGCTCAGTCCCACAAGTGACACCTGGCCACCAGTAAGTCATGGTCATTATCCATGTCCACAATGCACTAGAACTTTGTGTGATATACTATCCCTAATCTGTCAGAAGTGATGGTCATTTATTTGTCATTCCAGTATTTATCTTATGTTTTATTCTTAGTACTCCTTTCCTATCATGAAAACTTTTTCTTAGTTCAATTGTTTTGAAACATTTAATTTTTAATTAATGAGTATTTAATTTTCTGAGCTTTGCTTAATCTTGTTTTCAGATTTATATCTTTGAATCACAATTTCGCTAAAAAACGTCATATATCTTCTCGTAGTTTTAGAAACTTTAAAAAGTAATTTTTAATTAATAAGTATTTAATTTTCTGAGTATTGCTTAATCTTGTTTTAAGATTTATACTATATCTTTGAATCACAATTTTGCTAAAAGACCGTATGATATCTTCTCCTACTTTTAGAAACTTTAAAAACTGCATTTCCACTTTTTGTTGACTTTATGTTACTTCTTCCCTGTCTTTCATACACATATACACACACATATATATATGGAAAAAATAATTGTGTTGGTACTATTTCGTAGAAATCTTCAATGACCTTTTAAGTAAGGGTTCATCCAATGTATTTTATATAGTCCTGCACAACTATCACTTTGAAAGCTCTTTATTCTTTATCCAGGAGCATACTGCAACTTCTCCTGCCTTTTGAATTATGCTCTTCGTTATTTCTTATATGCTAGGTCTGGAGGTATTAAAGTATTTCATGTTTGTATAACTACAATATATTTTACTTTTAATTTTCAAAGGTATGCTTGCCAAGTATAAAACTCAAAGAGGACAGATTTTTCTTTCAGTCCTTAATTAGTCTAGTTTCTTACACACTTGGTCCATGTGTTTTTCTTTCTAATGTGGAATATGATGTTATTTAATTTTGTTTTTCCATAGCTAATATTTTTACGTATATGCTTTAATCATTTTTTTCTTATAATATGTTTTGAACAATTTCATTTTTGTGTATCTTGGTATAATTTTGTTTAAATTTCTTGTGCAAAAGGTTCATTTTTCTTGGAAATGTGGTATTATAAGTTGAACTAAATTCAGAAATTTTAAATCTTTAAATGTTTATTGCCTCCTTTCTACTTTCAGAATTATAATTATATGAATATTCAAAAAAGGAGCAGTTAATACTGACAATTTTTGTTTTTCCTTTTTTTTCTCCTGAATTTCTTATAACTTCTTAGTTATAGTTTTTCTTAAAACAAAATGTATACATTTACATTTGGTAATTTGAAAAACTAATTTGCACATAGCATCATGTAATGCAGCAACCACTGTTGGATTCCTATTACTTCGCTTAGTGAAATCATGTATCATGTATAATGCTGTTTTCTTCTATCACTATTTTGTATTCTTTAAAAATAATAAGTACAAAATTAAAAAAAAATAGACCAGCAGAAATCAGCAATAAAATTATCCAAGTTACCCTGTAAAAAAAAACAAAAAAAAGAAAAAAAATGGATTAAAGATCTAAATGCTAAAACAGAAACACTGAATCACCTGGAAGAGAAAATAGGAAGAACTCTTGAAGACACAGAGGTAGGCAGAGTTCATGAACAAAAATCAAATTGCACAGGTAATACCTGAAAGAATTAACACCTGGGACCTCCTCTTGTTGAGAAGCTTTTGCACATCAAAAGAAATTATCAACGAAGTGAAAAGACAACCCATAAATTTGGAAAAAATCTTGATTAATAAGCACTCAGACAAAGGTTTGCTTCCTAGAATTTATGAAGAATTTTAAAAAATTAGGGCCCTAAAATTTAAGGACACAATCCAGAAATGGGCATCCAAGATGAGCACACACCTCTCAGAAGACCCAATTAAAGAAGCAAATAAATTTATGAAAAAATGCTCCACATCACTAGCCATCCATGAAATGCAAACTAAAACAACGAGACACACCATCTCACTCCAGAAAGAATGGCTATCATAAACAAATCAACTAACAACAAATGTTGGAGAGGCTGTGGGGAAAAAGGAACCTTCCTCCACTGTTGGTGGGAATGTAGACTGGTGCAACCATTATGGAAATCAGTGTGGAGATTCCTTAAAAAACTAGCCCTGGAAATCCCATTCAAACCAGCTATCTCTCTGCTGGAAATTTTCCCAGAAGAACTGAAAACATCATATCATACTGATATATGTGTACCTATGTTTATAGCAGCACAATTTTTGATAGCCAAATATTGGAAACAACCAAGATGACTGTCACCTGAGGAATAGATGAAAAAGATGTGGTATTTTTATACCATGGAGTATTACTCAGCTAAAAAGAATGATAAACTCAAAGCCTTTATATTTAAGTGGATGCCACTTGAAGATATACTCATCAGTGAAATAAACCAGACCCGCATGTGTAAATATCGTATAGTCTCCCTAGTATAAGAACTCAAAAGAAGAAACAAAAATATACAGCATAACACAATTAAAAGGAAAGCAAGAACTTGAGGATTACATAACAAAGAAAGGGCAATGTGAAAAGTTAGGAAACATGACAGGGGCAAAGCCATACATTTTTATGTACAAGATGGTTAAAGCAATAATCCTGAGAATCTTCTGCAGGTTTTTGAAACTAGCATTTAATTGGTAGGATTCTCATCCTGACTAACCATATATGCTGATACCTGTGACAACTGAGAAACTGCACTGAAGATAGCAATGTGTAACAGTAGGGTCATGCTGGAATGCCTGTCATTCTGGTCTTCAAAATACTTACATCTTGTCATGACATACCAATTACTGCCATACTGTCTCTCAAGTAAATGTTTGTTTTTTTTTAAAAAAAAGTGTAATAAATGAAAACAAGAGACAAGGGAAAAAAATGTCACAGGACTGTCCTGCAACAATGCTGTATATGGTTACATTTCTAAATTTCTGTGTAAAAATATGTGTTTATTCCTATTTTTAAATAGTTTTTCATTTTTTAAATTTTTTTCTTCATATTTTGTAGGGATTTAAAGTTTAACATATCAATACTTGATGCAAAATTTCTGTTCCATGTTAAGTCTAAGATGTTTGATATTCAGGCCAATAGTGAGGTTAAGCTCATCTGCCTATGTTGTAAGGTAATAATAATAAGCTTCTCTTCTGGAGGGTTAACAACCTAAGTTTACAGACCAAAAATTGGAGAAAAAGAAGAGCTGCAAGGACAGCCAACATTTTGGCCCTAGCCTTTCAAGGGCAGTGAAGACTAGGGGTAACTATACTGTAACATCATGTAACTCAGTTGTGTCCCGAATTTTCTGATCAGGGAGATTATGAGGCCACAGAGGAAAGTGATCGATGATGTAGATCTCTAAGGAGAGTCACATGGAGGGAAAACTTTCTCTCAGGCTTTCACAGAAAGCAAATTGGTCAAGCAATGTTTATGACTCATCCACGTGGCTGACACTGACAAGGGATCTATAAACTGTGGTACAGGGCTTCAGGATAAATCCTAAGGGTACCTGACTGACCTTATCAGATACAGAAGTTACATTTCTTGTTACATAGGTCTTGCTTTACCTTGATCTTAACTATCCAGCAGAAAAGTATAAAAATGAGGTATAAAAAGTAAAGCCATATTAATATGCTGAGCTGTAAAAGGCTAAAGTCAACAATTTCTGACACTGCCAGTCCTATAGAAAATGCACTACTATTATGGGCTACTGGACTATACTGGAATATTTTGCTGAATTCACGTACCTACAATATTTAAATGACAATGGAATATCCTTCTCTGACAAAAATATACGAAAAAGGGGGATTCAAATGAATGACCTTTTTGTATCTATATATTCAAAAATAGTTAGCACAAATATACAGCTACTTTCTCTTAATTCAGTGACTAGAAAGATTTGTATTAATAGTGCTTGTGGACAGTATATCATGTCTGCCTCTTCTATAATGTATAACCATTAA